>ML251656.1:35794-48336 GCA_005239495.1 Nicotiana undulata | reverse complement strand
TTATTTCTATGAGTTTTGTTCTGCTTATTCCCTCATTTCCTTTCCTTACTTATGGAGTTTGCTTTCTGCTGCTTGCTCTAGTTCTTAATATAATTGAGAAGATTTGTATCTATATACAAAGTAATAATAAATGTTGAGTAGTTATTAATAGTTTCTCTTGTAAGCCATCTGAAGATGGTAATACCAGAATAATAGTGTACACATTTGTAAACATAATACATATTACTTAATTATTAAGGTAACTTTTAGAAACTCAAATCACTAGATAACTTGGAATTGTTGATTCCTAATTTAAGTAGGTGATAATGAATCCTTCTGTATCATATGATACTGTGGAGTTGAAGCATTTGGAACTTTGAATAAGTGAAGCAACAATATAGCTTCTTGGTTTTTCTGCTTTCTTCATATTTGTTTCAACTGTTGCTTTTTTTTAGCTTCTTGGTTGTTTTGCTTTCTTCAGCTTATTTACATTCAATTATGCCGGACAATGGTAAGTGGGACGATGATACACATATAGTATTTCTTGAGTTGTGTGAGCAAAAGGTTAGAAAAGGAAATAGACCAAACACTTACTTAAATAAAGATGGGTGGAAAAGTATTGTTGACGAGTTCTTTAAGAGGACGGGAAAAGAATATGATAAAAAAAATAAAAAACCATTGGGATTACATGAAAGGCGAATGGACACTTTTTAAGCAGTTGATGAGATGGGAGACATGTTTAGGATGGGATGCCACGAAAAATACGATTTTGGCAGATGATGATTGGTGGGAGCGAAAAATTAAGGTACATCTCTCACATTATTATATGTGTAATTCTTTTTTTTTCATTGTTAATTTTATCGGTTTAATTAAAGTAGTTTTGATTTTCTCTTTTTACAAGAGAATGCAAAATATAAGAAATTTAAGAACAAAGATCTTTCGCTCATATAGTTTCGCTACGATGCACTGTTTGCTGATGTTGTTGCCACAAGAGAAAGAGCACGTACATCAAATCAAGAACAATCCTCCGTCATTGGACTTAATCTTGATGAAGAAGGAATAAATGTTATTGATGATTGCGACAAAGAAGACTTTATTCATCTTAATGATGAAATGAGCGATGAAAGTGACGATCTACAGAATATAAATTCTGTTATGTTTCTAGAGCCATCACTAAAAAAACAAAAATCAACTGATGGTGTTAGCACCAGTAGTCAAGTAAGAAAGACTAAGAAAAAAACATCTCCAACATTAATAAAAGAGGATATACACTCTCTCATAGAGTTTATGTCTAAAAAAAGCACTGCTACATCTCCTGCAGTCGATGAGACATCCATCGAGAAGTGTATTGGCACGTTGGCACAAATTCCTGAGATTCTAGCTGGGAGTGAAATTTACAATTTTACTATTAATATGTTCCGCAAGAAAAATAACCGACAGATATTTTTGGGTATGCCTACTGGTGAAGCTCGCAAGTCTTGGTTGGAGTTTAACTATCAGTTATACCTAAAAAAAAATGGTTAATGTATCGTTGTGGTTGAGTGTTTCTAGTATTCTATGTTCTAATATTGTGATTGTATGTGTAAACGTTATTATGGTTTTGTGTGTAAACCATCGGTTATATTGCTTCTTGTTTAGACGTTGTGATTGTATCAATAAACTTTTATTGAATTAAAGCTTCTATTTGTTGAGCTTCTATTGTTAAGCTTCGATTAAGCCTACTATTGTTAAGCTTTCCTTTACTTTATGTTTGTTTAACTTCAGTTAAGTTTATGTTTAGAAATTTTCATTGTTAACTTTATGTGTTCATTTTTCAGTAAAATGGAGAGTTCAAACTCTAGTGACATAGTAGATCCTTATCCAAGTTATTCTTCAGACGATGCAGATGAAGAAAAACTGGAAGAAATACAGAGGGTACAAGATGAGAAGGAATGAACGGCTTTATGTCAAATAGCAGGTAAATTGATTTTGATGTATTACGAAAAATACCTATGCAAGGAACCTTGTCGTACATCTAGTCGCTCTGGAAATGTATTTATTCAAGAGATATTAAGAGGAAACGAGACTCGTTGTTATGAAAATTTTCGATTGAGAAAGTCGGTGTTTGTTGATCTATCGAATGACTTAACTGAAAAGTATGGGCTTAAACCCACACGTGGAATGTCTATACATGAGATGTTAGGCATGTTCTTGATGACTTGTGCACATGGAGCTGGAAATCAATTGATACAGGAAATCTTTCAACATTCGGGAGAAACAATTCATAGACACTTTCATAGTGTTTTAAAGGCTATTTGTGAGCTTGCAAGAGATATAATTAGACCACATCAAAATTATAATGATGGTGCAGGTGCTCACAAGCCATGTAATAGTCGATATCTCCCTTTCTTTAGAGTAAGTAATATTTTTACATAATTCATTTTTATTAAACTTATAACTTAACTTTTATAAGTATTACTAACTTAAGTTAAATTTATACTTGTAAATGTGTGTAGGATTGTATTGGAGAACTTGATGGCACACATGTTAAAGCAAGATTACCGCAAGGTCAAGAGATACCATATATTGGACGTAAAGGTTATCCGACTCAAAATATATTCTTGCTGTCGTAGATTTTAATATGTGTTTTACATTTGCATGGGCTGGGTGGGAAGGAGAAGCTCATGATAGTCGTATATTTGGTGAGGCCCTTCGTAGACCAGAACTCAACTTTCCACGTCCAATTGGAAATAAGTATTATCTAGTTGATGCAGGATATCCGCATATGAAGGGATATATGGCTCCATACAAAGGAGATAATGTGAGATATCACCTAGCACAATTTGGTCGCGGTGCAACAAGGCAATTGCGAGAACCAAGAGGGCGAATTGAAAAATTTAACTATTTGCATTCTTCTTGTAGAAATATTGTAGAGCGCACATTTGGGGTCTGGAAAGCAAGATGGTCTATTTTGCGAGACATGCCTTTCTATCCCATTGACACTCAAAGAGACATCGTACTTGCTACTATGGCCATTCATAACTATATTAGAAAGAAATGCAATATGGATGATGCATTCCGAGCAGCTGAGAATGAGAGATATATTCCATATGTTGATCCTGATGTTGGTACATCTTTGAGAGCTAATAACAATATAAATGTGGAAGATGTGGAAGAGCAAAGTGATCTTGTTTGGATGGGTCTTCGCGATTTGATTGCTAATGAAATTTGTGAAGCTTGATACTTGTAGTTGTATGAATCTTTTAAAACACTAATATTTATCAAAGTCAATGCCTACTGTACGTATTGCCGTGAATGGAACATGTTTTCCAATACTTGAACTTGTATCAACAGTGTGTGGTTCTTTGGAAAATTAAAATAGTACTTCCTAGTGGATGAACGTATGAGTAAAAAAATTACATTTCATGGTATTGGGCATAAATAATTCATACTTATATCTTTTGAATTACATTAGAATTAATAGTGTTCCAATTGAGAAATGTTATTTTGTTTCGTTCTCTTAAAATATGCATATAATTAAGTGGTTGAAATTAGAACGATTGAAATTAAAGAGTAGTAGGAACAAAGTATTTTTCTTTCCTCTTTTGTACAAACTAAAAATGAGCGTTCAAAAATTATATTGGTAAAAACTATCTTAAGTAATCATTTAAATTAAAATTAAATTAAAATATAAATTATATTTTATTTGCATTAATTATATGAATCAAATATATTGTAGTAATCAGCTCCTTTATAATATTAACAGCTTTAAGGATATTTCTGTCTTTTTAACAGAAAAAAGTTTTTATCAGCACTTGTTTACCAAACACTTCAACAGCTTTTTTTAAGTTTCAGCACTTTAGCCAAATTGGTAACTGCTTATTTATAAAACAAGTTTCAGCACTTAAAAGCTGCTTTTAAGCACTTATGCTTAAAAGTTACTTTTTTTCAGCTAATCCAAACGGGCTCTTAATATCATTAATTAATGCTAAAGGAACAAACTTTATTGAAAATTATAATTTTTCCTAAGTTTTCTAAAAAAAAGTGAAAACCCGACCCCGGGCCTGCTTGGTCTAAACTCGGGGTTCGAACCAAATTACGTTTATCCATACACCAACGAACCCGAATATACAATTAGTTTCGAAATTCGACCTCAATTCGATGTAAATATTCATTTTTTTACAAAATTCCTTAATTCTACCCAAACCCTCAATTTTTACCATGAAAATTCTTAGTTTTTGATTTAAAAGTGATGAAAAACAATGAGTAATTGAAAGAGTAACGTTTAGAATCGATTACCAACAACTTGGGGATGATATTTGGTGAAGAAATTCGCTCCTAGGGCTGTGAGGTTCGAAAATATGAAGAAGAAGTCTGCCCGTTTTTTAAAAGTGTATTTAAATAGCTGGGCAGGCCTTCTATGCGTTCGCATATGGCCTGCCGCGACCGCATAGAGGACGGGGGAGCTGACCATTGTGTTCGCGGGGCATTCTGTGCGTTCGCATAGCACAAACGCAACCCCCTTCCCCACGCCCAGATATACGGTGCGTTCGCGGAGCCCAGACCGCGTTCACGCTGTACAATAAAGGGACCCCCTGAGATTACACTATGCGATCGCGAACCTAGCTATGCGATCGCATAGCACATGTGTCCTGGGCACCAGAAACAGAATTACAGCACCATTTTACATGTTCAAAACCTCCCGTGGCCTATCCGAAACTCAACCGAGCCCTCGGGGCTCTAAACAAAACATGCACACAAGTCTAAAAACATCATACGGACTTGCTCGTGCGATCAAATCATGAAAGTAACATGTAAAACCATGAATTAAATCTCAAAACTCATCATTTTCCTCAAGAACACTTAAAGTTCATAACTTCTCAACCGGATGTCCGAATCACGTCAAATAAATTCCGTTTTTCACAAAATTTCACAGTTAACCTTTAAATACTATAACAAATTTGTACCAGGCTCCGGAACCAAAATACGGGCCTGATACCACTGATTTCAAATATTAATTCTTTTCTTTATTTCATATATATTTCAGCAAAATAATTTCTTTCAAAAATTTCTTAGGCTTGGGACCTTGGAATTCATTTCGGGCATACGCCCGTGTCCCATATTTTCCTGCGGACCTCCCGGGATCCTCGGAACACGGATCTGGGTCTGTTTACTCAAAATATCGACCAAAGTCAACTATAATCAAATTTTAACTCTAGAAATTACTATTTCTCATATTTTCTCATAAAAGCTTTTCGGTAGCCCGGACTACACACGCAAATCGAGGTATTTAAAATTAATCTTTTTAGGACTATTAGAACGGAGTCTAAATTCATAGAATGACCCCTTGGGTCATCACAATCCTTTCTGTACTCAAGAAATATCGATCACTGAAAGAGAACACCCTTGCAACCCGAGGGGACTGGACTAGGATTCACATTGAATCCAAACTAGTATAAAAATTCTGGTGTCTTTATTTCCTGCATTTTATTTCTGCATTTACTATTATCCTGTTCTTATTTCTAGTCGACTATTTGGTAAACTAGTCAACTACTTATAAAAAGTTTTTAGTAAGCAAGTCACCCCCTCCCTTGCAATTTCAATTGGTATCAGAGCTAATCTCACACTTTTTGTTTAACAACTTGTGAGAAAAGATCATGACAAATCAAGTTATTGTTGGAGCACTCTTTCAAGAAGGGACATCGCAAGTTAGGCCACCGTATTTCAATGGACAACACTTTTCTCACTAGAAAGTGCGTATGGAAATATATGCAAAGTCCAATGATGTCAAAGTTTGGCCAGTTATCAAAAAGGGAAACTATCCACTACCAACAATTGCTCAACCACCTGCTGATCCAGAAGATATTGATGGGTACGCAGACGAGCAAATGGCAGTTGTTCAAGTCAATGCTAAATCAAGAAACTTACTCAATAATACTATAAGTAGAGGGGAATATGAGAAAATTTATAGTTGTGATGCAGCCAAAGAAATATGGGATAAACTGGATATTACTTATGAAGGAACAAACAAAGTAAAAGAAACTCACATCAACATGTTGGTTCATGAGTACAAACTTTTTCAGATGAAATAAGGAGAATCCATTGAAGAAATATTTGCAAGGTTCAGCAAATCATTAGCGATCTAAAAGCTTTTGGTAAACCATACTCAAATGGTGATCAAGTTTGGAAAACTCTAAGGATTCTACCTACAACTTGACAGACAAAAGTAGTTGCACTCGAATTTAAATAAACTTTCTTATGATGAGCTTCGAGGAGATCTTATAGCATTCGAGAAAACTCACCTCAAGAAAACAAGCCAGGAAGAGAAGAAGAAAACAGTCACCTTCAAGGCTACAACTGAAATGACAGGAAATGATATTAATGACGACCATGAAGCTCTTGAAGAAGAGATTGCCATGGTATCAAGGAACACAAATGATTTGATGAGGAGATACAGAAACACAAGAAGAGGTAGGATACCACCCAGGCGAACCAGGCAATATAATGAACAAGACAAAAATGATGGAAAATACTATGAGTGTGGAAGATATGGGCATGTTCAAGTTGTACGCCCAGATCTTAAAAGAAAGGTTTCCAGAGGATTCAACAAAAACAAATCATTTAGAAGCTGGAGTGATGAAGACAGTCCGGAACACGAAAATATAGAAAATATATGCTTCATGACAATCTTGAAAAACAACATAAACAAACTCTCAGGTTGCTGGACATATGAATATGCATCAGACGATGAATGCAAAAATAATAATGAGAATTGTGTCATGGCACGATGTGGAACAAGCGAGGAACATCAAAGGAAGAGCCTGTCACGACCCAAAATCTAACCATGGTCGTGATGGAGCCTATCGTGTTACAAGGCAAGCCTATTTCTCAAAATATTACTACTAAATCAATTAGATGAAATTAATAAAACATTTCCAACCTTTGTATTTTCATAACTAAATCAACTCTAATATAAATAACATAAAATACGGAAACGAGCTCCAAACATCGGGGTGTCACTAAGTCGTGAGAGTCTAAAACTATGAACTAAGATATATAAATTGTCTAACTGTACACAAGGAGAAATGATAAAAGGAGTAACAAGGTCCTGCAGACGCTAGCAGCTACCTTGCAATCTCCAAGGATAGCCAAACTGAACTCAACGATCGCTGCCCTCTAACTTACCTAGATCTGCACATAAAGTGCAGGGTATAGTATGAGTACAACCGACTCAGTAGTAAAATAAATAACTAAGGAACTAAGTAGTAGTGACGAGCTAAGCAAAACAGTCCAATTATTTATTTTCACAATTTAAAAATAACATGAATAAACAGGTAAATTCCAAAACTCAGTAAATACTACAAAGAAATTTAACAGATAAATGTAGCAACAACAAAAGTAAATGCAACCTCACAGCAATGTCATTCCATCGCTCAACACTCGTACTCAACACTCAACACTCAACTCTCAACACTCAACACTCTGCGCTCACTAGGGGTGTGCATAGACTCCGGAGGGGCTCCCAAAGCCCAAGCGCTAAGCACAGACAACTCATGTGCCATAATATCAATACTTGGATCCGCATAATATCAATACCTGGATTCGCACGGCCAACTCACGTGCTACGCGGAAAACTAACGCGCTATGGTATCAATACTTGGACCCGCACGGTCAGCTCACGTGCTATGCGGACAGATCACGCGCTATGGTATTAATATCCTCACAACCAGGCCCTCGGACTCACTCAGTTATGTACCTCTCCAGCCTCATAATGCACCACAAACAAGGGGACACAACCCACATCAAGTGTCACAACATATCAACAAAATAATAGAGACTGAGGTAAACATGTACAATAATTTTTATGACTGAGTACAAATAATGTGAGCATTAATAAATCCTAAACATGATCTCTAAAATAAAGGCAGACAAGTTCACCAACAAGTAAATGCATAAACACAGATAATGGTTATTAGGCCTCACAGCCTCACGGGACGGACCAAGTCTAAATCCCATGAGGTATACACCCACACGCCCGTCACCTAGAGTGGATATTACCTCCAAACAATCACATGATATCAAATTCTCCGGGTTTATACCCTCAAAGCCAGAGTTAAAACTGTTACTTACCTTAACAACGCAAAATCCTACTCCAGGATGTCCTCGTCCCTCGAATCGGTCTCCAAAAGCTCCAAATCTAACCATAATCAAAATAATATTATCAACATGGCTAGAGAATCGAATTCCACAATAAAAACTACAAAAATTGGCCAAAAATCCGAAACCGGCCAAAACCTGGTCCAAGGGTCCACGTCTCAAAACTAGTCAACAATGGAAGAATCAAAACCCTCTTCCTCTATTGAGTCTAACCATATAAAATTTATCAAAATCGAACTCCGTTTGGTCCCTCAAATCCTCACTTAAAACTCTCCAAAACGCAAGCCCTAACTCCCTCATTTTCACTTCGAAATCATCAATCGAATCCCAAAAACGAAGATGGATTCATGAAATATAACCAAAATCGACTAGAGAACACTTACCCCAACCCATATGGTGAAAATCGCCTCCAAAATCTCCCAAATCCGATCCCCCAACTCAAAATATGACCGAATAAATAAACCCTTATTTTATATATTTTCTGCCAGCTATTCTGCCTTGTTTCTCGTGCCAAACGAGGCTTTTCTCCAATGGATTCTTTGTGAAATTCTAGTCAAGTTAGGATTTTGAATCACTCAATTTGACCTTATAATGAATGAGATATGTTGGTTTCAATATTTGCAATTAGTGCAGATTTTTAAATACGCCGTCAGTAGTAATTTCGTAATTAATCCAAAAATCTAGCAACCTAATTCTTAGTAAAATGACCATAAAATTCTCATACGATGTCCAAATTCGATGATTATTTTTGCTACGAGTCCGTAATTACGATACGGATCTAATGCTTCAATCAAAACAGAAATCAATGCTCATTTGCTTAATGTGGTACCGTTTATGCTTGAAGAATCTACGTCGAAACATATGAAAAACGAGAGCAATGCAGCCCAAACCTATACGAAACTCAACCGAGCTCCTCGGGACCCCGTACGAACATACTAACAAGTCCCATAACATAACACGGATCAACTCAAGGCCTCAAATCATGCAAAACAACACCAAAACACTAACTCGGCCTTAGATTCAAGCCTAAGAACATCTAAACTTCCAAAATTCGCCAACGACGCCGAACATATCAAATTAACTCGGAGTGAACTCAAATTTTGCACATAAGTTATAATACATCATACAGATCTACTCGTGCCCCCAAACTACCGAGCAAAATGCAAATGCTCAAAACGACCGATCGGGTCATTACAGAGCCACAAAGTAAAATGGTACTTAGATAGTGCGTGTTCCAATCTCATGGCAGGTGACAAAAACTTATTCAAAGAAGTTACAAAGATAAATGGGAAGTGTTAAATATGGGTATGACTCAAAAGGTAATATAGTCGGCACTGGCATAGTTCCATTCAATAACAACTGTGATATTACTGAAGTTTATCTTATAGATGGACTAACTACAATCTCTTGAGTATAAGTCAGCTATGTGATTCTGGGTACAAAGTAAAGTTCAAGAAAACATACTGTGCTATTGAAGATGAGACATGTAAAATAATCCTCCCAGGAAAAAGGTATGGAAATGTTTATATTATTGATGGTTTTGAAAATATAGATGGTCACATTTGCCTATCATCCATATTCGATGATCCGTGGTTATGGCATAAGAAACTTGGTCATGCAAGTATGCATCTTATAGAGAAACTCTCCAGGCATGATTTAGTTATTGGTCTCCCTAAACTCAATTTTTCTAGGAATCATGTATGTGATGCATGTCAATTTGGTAAACAAACTGGAAACTCTTTCAAAAATAAAGACATTGTGTCTACTTCAAAGCCTTTACAATTGCTTCATATGGATTTGTTTGGAACCACCAGAACCGCTAGCATGGGAGGAAAAAGGTATGCTTTTGTTATTGTTGATGACTACTCACGTTTTTCATGGGTGATTTTTATATCTCACAAATATGAAGCTTTGAGAAACTTTGAAATCTTCTGTAAAATAGTTGAAATAGAAAAAAGGGTATCTTATTACAACCATTCAAAGCGATCATGGAGGAGAATTTGAAAGTAGAGCATTTGAAGACTTCTGCAAATGATCAAGGATACACCCACAACTTTTCAGCTCCAAGATCACTCCAACAGAATGGAGTAGTTGAGCAAAAAAATAGAACTCTCCAAGATATGGTGAGAACTATGATACTAAAGTATTACTTGCCTAATCACTTTTGGGCAGAAGCAGTAAGCACAACTTGCCACATTCTCAACAGATGTCTCGTAAGACCTATCTTGAAGAAAACTCCATATGAATTATGGAAAGGTAAACGACCCAACATAAGTTATATTTATCTGTTTGGCAGGAAGTGTTTCATCCACAACAATGGTAAGGACAATCTTGGAAATTTTGATCCAAGAAGTGAAGAAGGTATTTTTCTAGGTTATTTCATAAACAATAGATCTTTTAGAGTTTATAGTAAACGTACTTTTTCTGTAGAAGAATCAATACATGTTATATTTGATGAAAACAACACTACGACCGAGAAAGGAATTATTGCAGGTGATGAAGATCTCAATCAAGAAACACCTCAGTCAAGCAAACCTCAAGAGTCGCCTGACAGACTTGACGGTGTCAAAGAGTCAACATATGATCTATCACGACCCGAAATTCCCACCGTCGGGACCGTGATGGCGCCTAACATTTCACTTGCTAGGCAAGCCAACGTTAGAACAATTTATTCATTTTTCAACAATTTAAATTAAATAATAATAAAGGACTGAAATAAATATAATAAAATATGTGCGGAAGCTAAAACAACTAAAATGTCTGATGCAGCCTTGGACCCGGTGTCACAAGTACACGAGCTACTAAAATAATACGTACAAGGGTTTGAATAAAACATAAAGCTGTCTGAAGGAAAATACACATCTAAATAAAAGAAAAGGGGACTCTAGGAGCTGGGGACGCTGAGCAGCTGTACCTCAAGTCTTCTCAAAGCTGTCCAATCTGAGCACGCTAATAACCGCCGCTGGTACCGACTCTAAATTCTGCACAAGAAGTGCAGAGTGTAGTATGAGTACAACCGACCCCATGTGCTCTGTAAGTGCCGATCCTAACCTCGATGAAGTAGTGACGAGGCTAAGGCATGTCTCTCACACTACAACCTGTACACAGTATATAATAAAGACAAAAGGAAAATACGGAACAAAATAGGACAATTAATTGAAGATAATAGTTACAGCCTAAAACAATAAGCCAATAACTATCATAATTACCAAATTCTTAGAGTTTCGAGTGAAAATACCAAAAACCAATACAACTAAAGGAAAATAGAAACAGATAAGTTATTTCGGCGCGCAACCTGATCCCACCGTTACAACACAAGCCTCCCTTATTCTACCGTAGCAATATCAACAATCATAAATAAATATATATATGTTGTGGCGCGCAACCCGATCCCACCATATAACAAATCAGAATAACAATTCACCCTTATTTTACCGTATAAATCCACCCTTATTTCACTTGTTGCGGCGTGCAACCCGATCTCACCATATCGGTACAAATTCACGCTTATTCCTCCACATCAATCCACCCTTATTTCACCTGTTGCGGCGTGCAAACAGATCCCACCATATAAGTATAATTAATCACTAAGTCCAATAAGTTTCATAATTCAAATCACAAGAACCACCATAATTGATGAATGTAAAGCTGAAACAGTAAGGAAACCTTGTACCCACTTGGAAATTCACATATGCAATACTACACGACAAGACCGGTCCAGTAAATGATAATTAGAAAGTGCTAGTACGTCAATTAAGGAAAATAACAGCAAGTCAGGAAAGAATGAAGAGGTCTAATGTTTTTAACAGGAGAAACAATGATTAACAAGTAGCAATTAAGGAATGAAAGGCCTTTAGGGCACATAACAGTTAAAACAAGGAAGGAGATAATTAAAAAAAAACAAAAAATCAGGGAAACAAGTAATTCAACAATGTATAAGCACTTGTCACCTTGCATATACGCTGCAACACATGATATTCACATAGCACATAGTTCAAGGGTCCTAATTACCTCAAGGCAAGGTTATACTCAACACTTACCTCACTCCGCAGTCAACTCAGAGCATTACCGGGGACTTTTCACCAGAATCCGCCTCCAAATAACTCGTATCTAACAACAATCGACTCAATAATATCAAATATTGCTAAAGGAATCAATTACAATGCATAAATTTAGAATTTCCAAACTTTACCCCAAAAAGTCTAAAATCAACCTCGGGCCCTCTTGGTCAAAACCCGATGTTCGGACCAAAATCCATTTACCCATTCACGCCCGAGCCCCATTATGTAATTAACTTCAGAATCCGACCTCAATTTGAGGTCTAAATCCCCAATTTGCAACCCCCCCCCCCCCCCCCCCCCCTCCTCTTCCACCCTCCCTCCCCCTCCCCATCACTCGATAGAAAAAAAAATAAAAAAAAAAAGAGA
>ML251656.1:1602-35747 GCA_005239495.1 Nicotiana undulata | reverse complement strand
CCCCCGTTCTTCCTAAATCCCTAGCTTCTACCGTGGAAGAACAAAGATTAGGGCTAGAAATTAATGGGTGATGTTAGAAATGGAAGAAAATGAGTTAAAGTTTACAATCACATGAATTGATGTTGAGTTTTCTATTCAGAATCACCCCTAGTCCGAGCTCTAATTGAAGGGTTATGAAGAATGGGAGAAATCCTGATTTTGAAATGTTTTAAGGTCTGGGCGTCAGGACTTCTTCGCGTTCGCAAAGAGCCTGCCGCGTTCGCGAAGTGCAATAGCCTAAATGGCCTTCGCGTTCGCAAAGAGCCTGCCACGTTCGCGACGTGCAGTAGCCTAAATGGCCTTCGCATTCACGAGTCCTCCTACGCGTTCGCGAAGGCTACTCCCCCTGGCCTCCACATTAGCGATCCATGCTCGCGTTCGCGTAGAAGAGACAATGATCCCCCTACCCAGGTCCAAACCAATGCGTTCGCAGGAAGCTGGTCGCGTTTGCAAAGGGTAAGGCCCCCATTGCTCTGTGTTCGCGACCCAGCTACCGCCTAGTCTCCCCTGTCCCAAACTCCCCTTCGCGTTCGCGAGAGAAGCTTCGCGATCGCGAAGCACATGACACCAGAAACCAACAGAAGCTAAAAAAATAGATTTTTCTAAGTTTAAACCATCCGTATCCTATCCAAATCTCACCCGAGACCTCGGGTGTCCAAACCAAATGTGCAAACAAGTCCAAAAATAAGATACGAACTCGCTCGCGCAATCAAAACACCGAAATAACACCTAGATCTACGAATTGGACACCAAACCAAATGAGATTTTCAAGAAAACTTTAGAATTCTATTTTAACATCCAGACGTCCGAATCGCGTCAAACCAACGATGCTTCTCACCAAATTTTATGGACAAGTCATAAATATAGTAATGGACCTATAACGGGTCCCAGAACCAAAGTACGAACGCGATATCAATAAAGTCAAACATTGGTCAACTCTTTAAAATTATTAAACCTTTAAACTTTCAATTTTTTGATAAAAAGCGATAACTCGAGTTAGGGACCTCTGAATTCGATTCTGGGCATACGCCCAAGTCCCAAATCACGATACGGACCCACCAGGACCATCAAAACACGGATCCATGTTCGTTTGCTCAAAACGTTGACCGAAGTCAACTCAAATAGATTTTAAAAGATAAATTTATTTCTTTATAAATTTTTAACATAAGAGCCTTCGGGAAAAATACCTAGACTGCACGCAAATCGAGGAAGGCTTGGAGGAGCTAACAAAGGCTTCAAAACATAGAATTAAGATCTAAATATCTAGATGACCTATCGGGTCATCACATTCTCCACCTCTAAAACAACCGTTTGTCCTCGAACGGACATAGAAAAGTACTTGGGCCGGTGAAAAGGTGTGGATATCTACTCCGCATATCTGACTCGGATTCCCAAGTAGCTGCCTCGACCGACTGACCTCTCTACAGCACTCCAGCTGAAGGATAACTCTTAGATCTCAACTGTCGAACTTGCCTGGCAAGAATAGCCACAGGCTCCTCCCCGTAAGTCAAATCCTTGGCCAATTGGATTGATCTGAAATCTAACACATGGGACGGATCAACGTGATACTTCCAAAGCATGGACACATGGAAAATCAGATGAACTGCTGATAAACTAGGTGGAAATGTGAGCCGGTAATCCACCTCACCCACTCTCTCCAAAATCTCAAAGGGCCTGATGTACCTAGGGCTCAACTTGCCCTTCTTTTCGAACCTCATCACACCCTTCATGGGTGAAACCCGAAGCAATACTCTCTCTCCGACCATAAATGCAACATCACGAACTCGATGGTCAGCATAACTATTCTGCCTGGACTGAGTTGTGCGAAGCCGATCTTGAATAATCTTAACCTTATCATAGGCATCCTGTACCAAATCAGTACCCAACAACCGAGCCTCCCCCGACTCAAACCATCCAACTGGCGATCGGTACCGCCTCCCGTATAATGCCTAACAGGGAGCCATCTGAATGCTTGACTAGTAGTAGTTGTTGTAGACAAACTCCGCAAGTGGAAATAACTGATCCCACGAACCTCCAAAGTCTACAACACAAGCGTGAAGCATATCCTCCAATATCTTAATAGTGCGCTGGAATTGTCTGTCTGTTTGAGGATGAAATGTTGTGCTTTACTCAGCCTGCGTGCGCAACTCACACTGTACTGCTATCAAAAAGTGCGGGGTGAATTATGTACCTCGATTAGAAATGATAGACGCGGGCACACCGTGAAGACGGACGATCTCGCGAATGTAGATCTTAACTAACTGCTCTGAAGAATAGGTAACTGCCACAAGAATGAAATGCGCTGACTTGGTCAGCCTATCCACAATAACCTATACTGCGTTGAAATTCATCTGAGTCCGTGAGAGTCCAACCAACAAAATCCATAGTGATACGCTCCCATTTCCGCTCAGGAATCTTTAACTTCTGAAACAAACCAACAGGCCTCTGATGCTCAAACTTTACTTGCTCACAAATTAGACACCGAGCTACATATGCCACTATATCCTTCTTCATCCTCCTCCACCATAATACTTGCACTAGTCCTGCTACATCTTGGCGGGACTTGGATGAATAAAATACCGGGAACTGTGGGCTTTCTCAAGAATCAACTCACGAGGTCCATCAACATTGGGCACACAAATATGACCCTGCATCCTCAAAACTCCATCATCTCCAACAGTAACCTGTTTGGCACCACCATGCCGCACTATATCTCTAAGGACAAGCAAATGAGGCTCATCATACTGCCGCTCCCTAATATGTTCAAACAAGGAAGACCGAGCGACTGTACAAGCTAGAACACGACTGGGCTATGAAACATCCAAACTCACGAACTGATTGGACAAAGCCTGAACATCTGATGCAAGCGGTCTCTCATCGACTGGAATGTACGTAAGGCTGCCCATACTCGCTGCCTTTCTATTCAAGGAGTTGACCACCACATTGGCTCTTTCGGGATGATACAAGTTGGTGATATCATAGTCTTTAAATATCTCCAACCACCTCCTCTGACTTAAATTAATATCCTTTTGTTTGAACAAATACTGAAGGCTCCGATGATTCGTGAAAACCTCGCACGACATGCCGTAAAGATAGTGCCTCAAAATCTTCAGTGCATGAACAATGGCTGCTAGCTCCAAGTCATGGACAAGGTAATTCTTCTCATGAACTTTCAACTGCCGCGATACATATGCAGTCACTCTGCCATCCTGCATCAATACTGCACCGAGCCCAACACACGATGCATCAGAATATACCGAATAAGATCCTGAACTTGTGGGCAACACCAACACTGGCGCTGTAGTCAAGGGAGTCTTGAGCTTCTGAAAGCCCACCTCATACTCGCTTGACCATATGAAAGGGGCACCCTTCTAGGTCAACCTGATCAATGGGAATATTATAGATGAGCCTGCCAAACATAAGAAATCCTGATCGTCGTGGCTGAAGAGGGTCTAGGCTAGTTCTGAACTACCCCAATCTTCTTGGGATCCACCTAAATTCCATCTGACGATATGACATGCCTCAAGAAAGCGACTGAATCCAATCAAAACTCGCACTTTAAGAACTTGGCATATTACTAGTTGTCTCTCATAGTCTGTGGTACAACCCGAAGATGCTGCTCGTTCTCCCCTCGACTGTGGGAATAGATCAAGATATCATCAATAAACACAATCACAAAGGAATCCAAATAGGTCTTGAACACCCGGTTCATCAAAACCATAAATGTCGCTTGGGCATTCGTCAGCCCAAATGACATCACTAGAAACTCATAATACACAAATCGAGTCAGAAAAGTTGTCTTAGGGACATTGGATGGCCTAATCTTCAACTCATGGTAGCCAGACCTTAAATCAATCTTCCAAAACACCCTGACACCCTGAAGCTGATAAAATAAGCCATCAATCCTCGGCAATGGATACTTGTTCTTGATGGTGACTTTGTTCAACTGCCTGTAATCTATGAACATCCTCATCGATCCATCTTTCTTCTTCACGAACAACACAGATGCACCCCAGGGCGAGACACTAGGTCTAATGAAGCCCTTATCAAGCTAATCTTGCAACTACACCTTCAATTCTTTCAACTCTAGCGGGGCTGATGATATGGCAGAATATAGATGGGCTGAGTGCCTGGAAAAAAATTAATACAGAAGTCAATGTCTTTGTCGGGTGGCATCACCGACATATCTTTAGGAAAAGCCTCTAGGAACTCCAAACAACTGGTACTAAATCCATGGAAGGAACCTCCGCACTAGAATCACAGATATAAGCCAAATAAGCTAGACACCCCTTCTCGGCCATATTCCAAGCCTTCACATAAGAGATAACCTTGCTCGTAAAATGGCCAGAAGTCCCGCTCCACTCTAATCGAGGCAACCCCGGCAAAGCTAAGGTCACCGTCTTGGCGTGACAATCCAATATAGCATGATAAGGTGACAACCACTCCATACCCAAGATGACATAAATATCTACCATATCGATAAGTAGGAGATCTACGCTAGTTTTAAGACTCCCAATAGTAACCACACATGAACGATAGACACTGTCTACAAAAATAGAATCTCCCAAAGGTGTGGGCACATACACAGGAGCACTCAAAGAATAACGAGGCACCACCAGATATGAAACAAAGTAGGATGACACATACGAATTAGTAGAGCCCAGATCAAATATAACTGAAGCATCTTTATGGAAAACTGAAACAATACCTGTGATAACAACGTCAGATGACTCAGCCTCAGGCCTAGCTGGGAAACTATAACATTGGTGCTGGGCCCCACCATTCTGAACTACATCTCTAGGACGACCTCTAGTTGTGTGGCCTCCATATCTAGCGGCTAGACCTCTACCGCTAACAGCCTTACCTCCACCTCTAGCGGCATGACCTCCACCTCTGGTTGCCTGACCCCTGCCTCTAGCTGGCTGAGTGGGCGGTGGAGCACCGGTGCCAAAACCATGGCACGAGAACTCTGTTGTGGCGTGCCACCCAATAATCTCGGATAGGTCCTCCTGGTATTACCAAAACCACTACACTCAAAATATCCATCCTGGTATTGTGGCTGCTGAAACTAAGACTGATCCGAACGGGCTAGATAACCATGGTGATAACTCTGAATCAGAGGCGCACTAATAGGAGTTGATGGTGAACTGTAGCCTAGCTTCCTAGAATAAGGCACATAAGGACCACGACTCCCTAAAGCATTGTGGGGTGCCTGAAGCGCCGACTGGAATGTCCTGGGAGGATGGCCTCTACCAAAAGTACCCCTGCCTCCATATAAGGCACCACTGGAATGACGAGGCCTCTTATAAGACCTCTCCCCTCTCTTTTATGCAAAAACCACCTCGATCCTCCTGGAGACATTAGTAGTCGTCTGAAAAGAAATCTCGCCCCGGTCTCCTTGGTCATCTAAATCCTGATAGGGTAAGCGAATCCATCAATAAACCTCCTCACCCTGTCCCTCTCAGTAGGAAGCAACATAAGAGCATGACAGGCTAGATCCACAAAACATGTCTTTTATTAAGTAACAGTCATACTGTCCTGATGAAGATGCTCGAACTGCCGGTTGTAATCTTCTCTCAATATGATAGGAAGGAACTTCTCTAGAAATAGCTTAGAGAACTAGTCCCAACTATACCCATGTTCCGCAACACCTTATGGCAGTTATCAAGATAATTCTGTGGGTCTTCTGAAGGTGCACCATTGAAGTGACTTGGAAAGAGCTTAGTGAACTTGTCCAATCTACTAAAGCCTCATAAGACATGGCGGGTCCATCACCGGCCTGTGCCGCAACAACTGGCTAAACTACCCCAATTGGCGGGGTTGCTGGAGTCTGTATCTGGGGAGCCATCTACTCCGGAGTGTGAGTAGCAAGAGTCTGTGCTCTTCTCCCAGCATGAGAGATGACCGGTGCCATAGGAAATGTACCGGCCTGGGCCACACTCTCCATAAGGCTCACCAAACGAACTAGAGCGTCCTAAAGCACTAGGGGTGGCGATGAACCCCTCCGGGACCTGAGCTGGTCCAACAGGTACAGTCTGAGATGGAACGTCCTCATCAAAATCTACCTGAGGCTCCACTGCTGGTGCTCGAGCTCTAGGTTGAGCTCTGCCCTTTCCTCGGCCTTTGCCACGACCGCGGCCTTGACCTCTGCCCTTCGTTGGAGGTGCTGCTAAGGGCTCCAGCTGCTGTCCAGCTGAAGATGTGGTGCGTGTTCTCGCCATCTGTGAGAGATCAAGAATAGAAGAGTTCAATCATTAATGGTAGAAATAAAATCTCACGACAGAGAAGAATAGAAGTGAAATTGTTCCTAACTCCATAGCCTCTGGAAGGTAAGTACAAACGTCTTCGTACCGATCTTCCAGACTCTAATGAGCTTGCTCGTGACTCGTGAGACCTATGCAACCTAGTGCTCTGATACCAACTTGTCACGACCCGGAATTCCCATCGTTAGGACCGTGATGGAGCCTAATATTCCACTTGCTAGGCAAGCCAATGTTAGAACAATTTATTCATATTTCAACAGTTTAAATTAAATAATGAGAAGGGACTGAAATAAATATAATAATCCAAAGTAACGTGTGGAAGCTAAAACAGTTAAAATGTCTGATACAACCCTGGAGCCGGTGTTACAAGTACACGGGCTACAAGAATAATACATACAAGGGTTTGAATAAAACATAAAGCTGTCTGAAGGAAAATACAAAGCTAAATAAAAGAAAAAGGGACTCTAGGAGATACGGATGCTGAGCAGCTGTACCTTAAGTATCCTCAAAGCTGTCCAATCCGAGCACGCTAATAACTGCTGTTGGGACCGACTCCAAAATCGACACAAGAAGTGCAGAGTGTTGTATGAGTACAGCCGACCCCATGTACTCTGTATGTGTCGAGCCTAACCTCGACGAAGTAGTGACGAGGCTAAGGCAGGTCACTCACACTACAACCTGTACACAATATATAATAAAGACAGAAAAGGAAAATACAGAACAAAATATGACAGTCAATTGAAGATAATAGCTACAGCCTCTAAAAATAAGCAGTGACTATCAGAATTACCAAATCCTTAGAGTTTCAAGTGAAAATTCCGAAAACCAATACAGCTAAAGGAAAATAACACACATAAGTTGTTGTGGCGCGCAAACCGATCCCTGTGTACAACACAATCCTCCCTTATTCCACCATAGCAATAACAACAATCATAAATAAATCTATATCTATTGAAGCAAGCCACCCGATCCCACCATATAACAAATCAGTATCACAATTAACCCTTATTTTACCGTATAAATCCACCCTTATTTCACTTGTTGCGGCATGCGTTCGCGAGCCAATGCTCACGTTTGCGTAGAAAAAACAATGATCCCCCCTTCCTAGGTCCAACCCTACACGTTCACAGGAAATTGGTCGCGTTCACGAAGGGTAAGGTCCCCAATATTCCGCGTTTGTGACTCAGCTACAGTGTTCGCGATGAAGAAAATCTCCCCTGTCCAAAACACTTCTTCGCGTTCGCGAGATAAGCTTCGCGATCGCGAAGTACATGACATCAGAAACCAGCAGAAGCTAAAAAACCCAAAATTTTCTAAGTTATAAGCCATCCTTAGCCTATCTACTCACCCGAGCCCTCAGGTGTGCAAACCAAATGTGCACACAAGTCCAAAAACATGGCACGACTTCGCTCGCGCGATCAACACACTGAAATAACACCTACATCTACGAATGAGACAACTTTAGAATTTCTATTTTAACAATCGGGCGTCCGAATCACGTCAAACCAACTTCGTTTCTCATCAAATTTGATAGACAAGTCATAAGTATAATAATGGACCTATGCCGAGGTCCAAAACCAAAATATGGACCCGATTTCAATAAAGTCAAACATTGGTCAATTCTTTAAAATCATTAAACCTTTAAACTTTCAATTTTTGACAAAAAGCGATAACTCGAGTTAGGGACCTCCAAATTTGATTCTGGGCATACGCCCAAGTCCTAAATCACGATACGGACCCATCGAGACCGTCAAAACACCAGGATTGTGCACGCAAATTGAGGATGGCTTAAAGGATCTAATGGAGGCTTCAAAATACATAATTAAGTTCTAAAACTCTAGGTGACCTATCGGGTCATCACAGAATCACAGAAGGAGTCAATTACCCATACGAGTGTATCACGTCCAAATGAATGGAGAAGTGAACTGGAATATCCTCAAAAGGTTATCCTAGGAGAGCCAAGTGAAGGAATGAAAACCATGGGAGCTCTAAAAAAGGCAATATAACATTGATCTCTCAGATTGAACCAAAGAAGATAGAGGAAGCTCTAACAGACTCGATATGGGTACAAGCAATGTAAACTGGATCAATTTCACAAAAACCAAGTATGGAAATTACTGCCTAAGCATGCATATGCTACTGTAATCTGAACAAAATGGGCTTTCAGAAATAAGCTCAATGAAGTTGGAAAGGTTGTGAGAAACAAAACCATATTAGTAGCTCAAGGGTACTCACAACAGGAAGGAGTCGACTACGATAAAAACTTTGCTCCAGTAGCTCGACTAGACTCAATACGAATTCTTAAATGGATGTCAAAAGTCCTTTGTTAAATGGCTTCATTGATGAGGAGGTATATGTAAAACAACCTCTTGAAGACTTAAAGTTCCCTTACCATGTGTATAAGTTGACTAAGGCTTTGTATAGACTTAAAAAAGCTCCACGAGCATGATACGGAAGACTTAGCTCATTTCTACTTGATCACGAATCTATAAGAGGTAAAGTAGATACTACACTATTCATCAAAAGATCATCGAAAGGTAATCTTATTATTCAAGTTTATGTTGATGATATTATCTTTGGTAGTGCTAAACCTCTTTTGTGTGAGGAATTTGCTAATCTTATGCAAAGTGAGTTCGAAATGAGTATGATGGGAGAGCTTACGTTTTTCCTTGGAGTTCAAATCCAACAATCTGAAGAAGGAACTTTTATATTCCACAGGAAATATACAAAGGAGCTAATTCAGAAGTTCGGTATGAGCAATGCTAAAGCTATTGGTACACCAATGATCTCGTCAGCAAGTCTTGACAAGGATGAAAAGGGAAATCATGTTGATGAAACAAAATATCGTGGAATGATTGGCTCTTTACTTTACATAATTGTCAATCAACTAGATATTATGTTTAGTGTATGTAATTGTGCCAGGTTTCAGTCAACTCCTAATGAGTCACATCTTACCTCCGTAAAGAGGATAATTCGTTATCTCATTGGAACTATTTCTTACGGACTATGGTATCCATGTTCTAACAGTTTTAAACTAGAAGGTTTTTCAGATGCTGATCTTACAGGTGATAAAGAAGACAGAAAAAGCACCAGCGGGACTTGTCAGTTACTTGGAAAGGCACTAATATCATGGAACTGTAAAAAACAAGGATCAATTACACTATCCATAACGGAGGCTGAATATATCGTCATTGGACAATGTTATGCGCAGTTATGGATGTCTCATCAACTGGGTGACTATGAATTATTCTTTAAACCTATTTAAATATTCTGTGATAACTTTAGTGTTATATGTCTTTCAAAGAATCTTGTGCGTCACTCTAGGGCTAAGCATATAGACATCAAACACCATTTTATTAGAGATCATGTCCTCAAGGGAGATATAGAATTATCATTTATTGGCACTTCTTATCAACTTGAAGATATTTTTACTAAGCCTTTACTTGAAGATTGATTTTGCTATATAAGAGAACTACTTGGTATTATTTCTCTTGATCATAAAAATTATGATCTATTTGACATTTTTTATTTCTCGTATGCCTAATGTATTTAATTTTGTTTGTCTGTGTAAGTACTCATTAAATTAGCGCCTCCAATTTCCCGCTCGTTTCCCATCAGATGCAGCTTTCAAGAAAGGAAAATAAATCGTCATGACCTTTCACTGACACCCTTTTCTTTCCTGCACTCAACCGTTAAAATTATGCCTTTTTAATCTCTGAACCACCCGTCTCATTCTCCATTGTTTCTATATCTCAGAAACCCTCTTCAGAAATTCTTCAAACTCCCTCCCAATAGTCTTTCCATGGCTAAACACTCCAAAAATACATCTTCCTCTACTAGAAAAAGTACTCGCTCAAAGGGAAAACCCTCTTCTCAAACCCCAAAAGTAGTAGACCTAGGGTCTGATCCTCAGAAGGTTTTGCCTCCTCTCAGCAGAACTATCATATCTCTCTAATCACTTAGGAGAAAAAGCCCTAGGAAAAAGTCCTATGGAAGACCCCCATGAATCTCTTACCCCCAAGAAATCCAAAATAGACCTCTCGAGTTCTCTAGAGTCAGACTTCAATTTCTGGGATACCCCAAACATGGATTTCTTTGTTGCTCTGAGAGACAAGACCATTGCTCATGGCAGTGTAGTCGACCATGATGATGTAGAGGCCCTTAATTGCAAGGTAAAAGATCTGTTTTTCTTTCAAGATGGTCAAAATTCCTCTCTGTACCCCCTCCCAAAGTCTATGAACCCTTAGTGAGAATATTTTGTGCAAATCTTCGCTCTACCAAGTCTGATAAGTTGGAATCCCTAGTTTTTAGGTAAACGCATTATTCTTGATTGTGCCATGTTCGACTCAACTTTTCAGTGTAAGTGCTCTCGTTTTCCCATGCTTTTCAAGAATAATTGGCCTTATGACTTTGAAATTTCTTTTGATCAAGCAAAATGCTATATTGCTGAGTGTCTATCTGATTTCCTCACTAACCAGTTAGGTCCCAATGATGTTTGTTTTGAAACTCGAGTTCTGGCCCACATTGTTGCGACCACTCTTCTTTCAACGAGATAACTTTCTTGTTTAATGTCTTATGACCAAACTCAAGATAAAATTATCCTCTTGGGTCATAAAATTTCATGATAGAAAGTGTTGATGATCCCGCCCGTTTGCCCTATGGTATGGCTACCACTCACATCTTGGAAGCTCACAATATCTGTATCTCGGAATACCCTTTTGTCTCTGTTTCAAAATCCTACAATTCTAGAGCGTCCACTAGTAGGGGTCATGTGTGTGCAAAGGGCTCATGGGTGAAGAAACAGGAAAGGGAAGTCAAGAACGTTCAACCTGATCCCAAGACCAAAGCCTCTATATCTCATCACACCGTAAGTGATCTTGATATTTCGGAGAAACTAATGACCATTGACAACAAACTAACCATCATCAAGGATCTTCTTACTGCCACTCAGTACA
Source organism: Nicotiana undulata (assembly GCA_005239495.1). Classification (NCBI taxonomy): domain Eukaryota; kingdom Viridiplantae; phylum Streptophyta; class Magnoliopsida; order Solanales; family Solanaceae; genus Nicotiana; species Nicotiana undulata. The sequence continues at coordinate 24,490 of ML251656.1, read as the reverse complement.
CTATGGGACATCCATACAATATCCAAGGAGACAAGGTCTGATGTTTCGAAGATGAGGGTTAAAATTTTAATACTTGGAGAAAATGCAGTTAAAGCATTCAAATAAGTGCATGACAAGATTGATGGGGTGATAGTTTTAGCAAATGCCAGGTTTGAACGACTGAAGGAGGCGATTTGCAACACCCTTACTTATTTCTTGTGTCGTTAGTTGTGGAAGTTTCAAACACTTTTTTTGTGTTTTGGTGTTTTGGAATGGATAACCAGTCGTTGGATACTTTTTCTTATGTCAGCTAACACTTTGCATGCCTATAATTCTCTCTTTAGTATCTATAATGATTGCCTAGGATGTGATTGTTTCTACATTGCTTGTTTTAGTATATGTATATCCCATATTTGCTGATTTTAAAAAGGAAAGAAAGAATTGTACGTTGCAGGGTACATTACAGAGTCGACTGAAGAACATAATAGTTCGTAGATTCACTGTAAGTAGGCAACACTCATTGAGGGGGAGTCGATTACAAGAGCTATTATTTTTGTCATCATCAAAAAGGGGGAGATTGTTAATTATAGGTTTCAATGATGAAAATAATATATTACATTTGGTGTAGGATCCCAAGGAAAAATTTGAAGGGATTCAATAAGCACTACCAGTCAGGAATAGATCAAGGAAATAATCTATTAACGGAGGGTTCAAAAGAAAACAAGGAAAATAATTAATGATCAGAAATCAAAAAGGAAGAAGCAGCGGAGATCCAGCAAGAATAATAAACCAGAGATTGACGGAAACTATTCTTAAAGTCCCAAATCAAAGGGGAACGAGATCATTGAAAACCAATGAATCCTGAAATCAAGGGATCCGGCAGATACGCCTCAAGTAACACAAAGATATGCCTAGCGGATGGAAAGCTCGTCAAGACCATAAATCAAGGAAGATCAACAAAAACTTGACCTTATTCTTAGAAAGAATCAATTTATGATTCCTTTCAAGGATCAACCCCCTTGGGTTCGCAATCTCTCAAGATTCTCGAAGGACACATGAAAAGTATATATACAGATGTTCCGGACTTGAAAACAACATACTTTGATCGAACCATCTTCACTCCTTTTGTTCTACTCCAAATAAGCATTGTTGTTCTTTTTGATCTGTTGTGTAATTAGTGAGAGAATAAACACTTATGAGGCATTGCATCGAGAGAGACATATAGATTAAGCAATTGGTGTAAAGCAACATCATCCTTTCTATACTCAACAAATATCGATCACTAAAAGATAACATACTTGCAACCCAAGGGGACTGGACTAGGATTCACATTATATCCGAATCTGTATAAAAATTCTTGTGTCTTTATTTCCTGCATTTTATTTATGCATTTACTATTATCCTGTTCTTAATTTCAGCCGACTATTTGGTAAACTAGTCAACTGCTTATAAAAAGTTTTTAATACGCAGTTACCCCCCCTCCCCCCATTTGTACTTTCAGCTTTGAGTAAGGACAAATCTCAGAAGTTGGGGGAGAATCTGAAGGGGATATGATTATATGAATCGGGACATCAAATTGCATTGAAAAAACAACTAGAGAGGTGTTAAAAATTTCGAAGTGTTATTCTGATAGACATAGAAGGGGCCACTAGGGGAATGGAGAAGTCCAAGGGAAGTGGATGCTAAGAAAATGGCGTATTTGAAATTGGTAAAAAGCAAAGATGAAGAGGAGAAGATGACGAAAAAGGAGTGGTATAGGACGGTTAAGAAGGAGACGAAGCTAGCGGTTACAACACCGAAGTCGACAATATTTGGATACTTGTAAGAAGAACTTGAGGATAAAGGTGTGGGCAAGAAGCTGTATAAACTTGCCAAGGTAAAAAGAGAGGAAGCCCTGCCATCTGGACCAAGTGAAATGTATCAAATACGAGAAAGGCAGAGTATTGGTAAAAAAAAAGCAAATTTTAGACAAAGATAGCAGTCATACTTCCATAAACTCTTGAATAAGGAAGGGGTACGGAACATCGTGTTGGGTGATTTGGAGTACTTAAGAGTCGCCAATATTTTGGGTGTTGCGGGCGTATAAAGGCAGAGGAGATTGAGGGGGCTACACGTAAGATGAACATGGAAAGAATGGTTAGGCCTGGCGAGATTCTAGCGGAGGTTTGGAAGAGCGCAGACAAGGTATGCTTAGAATGGCTCATCTGACTGTTTAATGTAAATTTTAAGACATCTAAGATGCCTGAAGAATAGAGGCGGAGTACGATATCCTATTGTACAAGAACAAGGGTAATATCCAAAATTATAATAATTACAGGGGTGTCAAGCTGTTAGGCAACATTATGAATGTTTGGGTGAGGGTGGTGAGGTCAAGGGCGAGGAGGAGGGTGTCTATCTTTGAACACCAGTCTGGATTTATTCTAGGGAGATCGACTACAAAAGATATTCATCTTATAAGAAGGCTAGTGGAGCAGTAGTGGGAGAGCAAGAGGGATTTGAATAAGATATTCATTGATCTAGAAAAAGCGTACGACAAAGTTTCAAGGGAAGCTTTGTCGAGGTGTTTGGAGGCTAGAGATATTCTAGTAGCATACATTAGGACGATTAAGGATATGTATGATAAGGCTAAGACTCGTGTAAGGGCGGTGAGAAGAGACTTAGGATACTTGTAGTCATGATGAGGTTGCACCAGGGATCAACTCTTAGCCCGTTCTTATTCACATTGGCGATGAATTATTGACGCAATACATTCAAAGGGTTGGGGGGGTGATATAGTGCGTGTTATTTGCAAATGACATAGTGTTGATTGATGAAACGCGAGGCGGAGTTAACACTAAGCTAGAGGTTTGGAGACATACTCTAGAATCTAACAGTTTCAAGCTAAGTGGGACTAAGACCGAATACATAGAGTGCAAGTTGACGCAACACATGAACAAAAAGTGAAAGTGAGGCTTGATACAAAAGTTATCCCTAAGAGGGGAAGTTTCAAGTATCTAGGGTCACTAATCCAAAGCAACGGGAAGATGGGCGAGGATGTCATAGATCGTATTGGGGCAGGGTAGATAATATGAAAGCTTACTTCCGATGTATTGTGTAATAAAAATGTACCAGAAAGACTTAAAGGTAAATTCTACAGAGTGGTGGTTAGAGTGTTGGCCAATTAAAAAGTTTCATATCCAGAAGTTGAAAGTAGCGGAGATGAGAATACTGAATTAGATATGTGTGCATACAAGGATAGATAGAGACCGGAATAAAGTTATTCGGGACAAGGGAGGGGTGACTCCAGTGGAGGATAAGATACAGAAAGTGAGACTGATATGGTTCGGACATGTGAAAAGGATATGCCTAGACGTCCCTATGAGGAGGTGTGAGAGGTTTAATATCGTGGGCCTATGGAGAGGTAGAGAAAGACTAAATAAGAATTTAGGAGAAGTGATCAGACAGGACATGACACATGTTCAGTTGACTGGGTATATGACCCTTGATTTGAGGTTGTGTAAGTCGAGGATTAGGGTATAGGGTTAATAAGAGTAGAGTGTACTTTCTTCCATTCAGGTAGTTGTAGAATTATTCTTGTTTTTTTAGATTTCTAGTATTATCAGATGTTGGTTCTGCTTCAGTTAGTTACTATCTCGTTGTTGTTGCTATTTTTTTCTTATGACTCTCTACTATTTTAATATTTCAATTTGATTTACTGATCTGGTTGTGCTATCCTGAGCTGAGGGTTTATTGGAAATAATATATTCATATGTACAAAGTAGGGTCAAGGTCTACATACACATTACCCTCCCCAAACATCACATATAAAAATAAACTAGGTATATTGTTGTTATTGTTGTTGAGTAACATTCACAAATACTACTTTGTGAAATTTGATTTTTCCATAGCAAGAAAGCTTTTCATAATGAAGCCAACTAAATATGCTTTGAAAGAAGTAAAATTTGTGTGGGGTAACCACTTTTAAAATCGTATTTACTTTTTATCCAACATTTTTTATGCTTAGCAATAGTAGCCACTGTCGCGCCTCCTTTTTAACTCTTCCTTTCGGATAGGTCAGGAGTTTTGACATTATTGAGACAACTCGTTTCCTTTTGGGAAAGGGGTATGCAAGGAATCAGAGAGTCGTCACCTAACGAATTAAGGTGCGTTAGGGCACCTACTAAGGATCATTACAAACATAGATTTGGATAACCAGAGATAGGGTAAGGGCTTGAAATTACTCCAAGGGGAAGGTTTTAGGCACCCCTCAGAGTCCATAATTGTGGTTCCTGTCCAAACAACTTTGTGAATTTAAGCAAGTAGCAGACGAGCAATTAAAGTTTAAAAAAGTAAGGGTTTTGAGAGTATTCGCAGTCTAAGCACACATGTGGAAGTACACTTGAAGAGATTAAAGCCTAAAGAAAAGGTTTTGAAAGATTTATAGTCTAGATACATGTAGGGGGAATCCTAGGTTATTTATCCTATAGGATCACATCGGTATAATGCCTGGTAATCACTCCTCGGAAGAGGGGCTACATATGACATTAGCGCACCTGTCATCATATCCATATCTACCCTTTCCCACCCCTTAGCGATTATTTAAGCGAGTTTTAATTAACGTCCTCTATTGCGTGCTGTTACTCGTCCCTTCTTAATGACCCTGGAGGATCTTAGGACCTCTACCTATAGATAGTTCTAGATAGACCTCCTAAGGTTTAAAGGAGAAAATACTAAGGCGACAAGCAATAACACACAGGACTCCAACAAATAAACAGGAAAGAGCATTTAACAGGCTTAAGTTTACCTCCGCAGATAATGTACGTAAACAATACGACTCAAACACAAATAAGGATAATATTATTAGACAGGATCCTAAGGCATGATGTCTAGGTGAGTATCAGAACACAAGAGATATGCATATTTATTTTATAATTCAGAAACAAAGACCTAACCAGTTTGCCTACTGATTCTAAGTTTGTTGAGCATTAAGCAACTAACACAAAGAGGCAGTTTTCAGTTTTAGCAGTTTCAGTCACCTAAGGCTTGCCTAGGCGTGGGACAGTGTACAATAGTTTCCATAATTACTAAGGAAAAACTATTATAAATTGTTTTACCCAAACATGTTGTTCTAGGTGTTAAAGGATACAAAATTATTACACGTTTGTTGAGGAAACAGGGTAAACTATTTTGTATTCTTTTTATGCATTGACAATTTAACTAAGTGTGATTGAGTGAGTATGTATGAAATCCTGAAACATGATATCTAGTATGCACACACAAAATGCAGAGTGACTCGCATGAAAAATTCCTAGGCAGAGTTTTAGATACACAACATGATTGCAGAGTTTCATAGAGCAGGATTTCAAAATGCATAGAAAGTTACAACTTTATTAGACATGATTTGCATGAGTAACAATTTAATGTTATCATTTATCCTAGGGACATGATTTCTAAGTGATAGTGAGCATACCAAATGAGATGCTGAAATAATATAAAAGACCTAAAGCATGGTATCTAATGTGTGTGTATAAAGCATATTGATTTATATGCAAAATTCCTAAAAGCAGGATTTCTAACTGCTCAACAGGTTACAACATTAAACATGGTCTCAAATTATGCATAGTTTGTGTCAATGTTGTCATTTATCCTAAAGACAAGATTTCTAAGTGATAAAGCAATAATGTTAAAATGAGATGCTAAAAAACAGTATAGATGAAACCTAGGAAGCATGGTATATCATGCATGATATGCTTCATACGTATTAGTCTTAAATGAATTCTATTGGGCGCAAAGGAAATGTAAACCTAGGAGCATGGTTTCTACCCTTTGATATCTATAACATGTATATCTACCCTTCCCCCTTTTCACTATCCAATCCTAATATTTGTTTACAATAAATTATTACAAACCATTATTGAATGAATTACATAAATAGATAAAAATAAGAAGTTACACTATAGGGAGCCTACAAATAGGCCCAGATGTCCAGAATTCCCAATGCCAAAGTGCCTCACAGTCTTTCACATAATCCGGGTGTGTCAGAGTTCCCTAAGGACCTCAAGGGATCCCAAGCAGTGCTCACACCCAGATTTCATAACCATGGTTGAATAAGTGCAGTGTGGAAGGGCCAAATCTAATGTATCAGAGTTCAGAGGGATCTCATAGGGATCCCTAAGCAGTCATACATTAGAGGGGCATAACCTAAGGGTCTAGGAGTAGAGTGAGAGTGCTTGACATAGTTTTGAAAAGGTTTGAGTAGGAAAACAGTTTAAACAAGAAAGACTGGTGCAAAATGAGTTTTGCAAAACAGTAGAAGACTTTATTCAGTAAAAACAACTTAAAAGGAGTAGGTAGTCAGAACAAACATCATACCAATCTCAGTATCAAACAAGTTCAGTGGCACACATAGAACAAAGAACTAGAACAGGTTCAGTAATCACAAATTGGGTAATGAGGGATTGGGGACAAGTATAGAACATGTAAGTGTAAGAACACAATGGGCAGAGTCATACATCGGTTCAGAATCAAAGAAATACTAAGGGGATTCAAGGGATTAAGGCACAATAGGTATTTCAGAACTACACAAAACAAAAGCAATCATAAAGTACAGATTGTTTTACCACAGAGAAGTTTAGGCTAATAATCAGAGAAACATAATTGAAGTAGAATCTAAAAGGGGGATATAAACATGTTGAGTCTAAGGAAGGGGGCATATTCAGAAGCATGGTGATAATCAATGAAACAGACACACATTAGTTGCAAGTTGAACAACAAAACCACAAGTAAAAACAAACTAAGAACAAGATGAATTGAAATAAGAAAAGAAATATGTTGTTTTTGAAACTTGAATTGAAATCAGAACATACCAGTATAGGAGATAGTCAACACAGAATGAAGAACAAGGGAGTAGAATAATCATCCTTGGCTTGCAGCCGGTTGATTTAGAATAGGAGCAAGTAACCAGAGAGAGAGAGAGAGCAGAAGAGTGTATTTGTGATTGTGAGAGAGTTTTGAGCAATGTGTTCGTGTGTTTGATAATGAAAGACTAAGGTACTTATAGTTTTAAAAACAGGCAGAAAATAAGGTAAAATTAATAGTTCAACAGTAATTATAGAAGTATATATCAATTAGAATCAAATTAGTATAAGGAATCATACTCAAACGGTAGTAGACAAGTTAAAAATTAGGAAAGAAATCATGTAAAGCTGATTATAACACATAAAGAAAGTAGTCTAAGTATAGTATAGGTATATCACATGTAAGTAAGGCCAAGTTCAGAATTCTATTTAAGGAAAATATATATGAATTAGTTTGACGACAGAACCAACCATAGAAATAAGGCAAGAAATAATGTAAATTCTCGAAATCAGTAAGGAAATCCTCGAGTGAGGTTCTAATTATAGAAAATCAATATCAATCAAAGGAAAATGTCACACATGAGAAGGATAGGCATGATACAAGTAAAGAGAAACATGAAATCAACATTTCTTAATTAAGGAAATGCTCGAGAATCAATAGGAGAATATTATGCAAAATCAGTGAAGGATCAATCACAAAGATTCAGGGATTCACAAATAGAAAAATAGCACTGATTTAGCACAACCTTATGAGAATAAGCGTAATAAACACATAATAGACAATAATCAGAACCATAAGAAGAAGAGTAGGGTAAAATCATATAAAAGTTAGGGATTCATATAGAACACAATATGAGTCGACAGAGTAAACATGATAGAGGCAGAAGAAGTGAAGAGTCAGAAACCCTAATAGGCAAAAATAGGGTAAAAATCATAAAATCACAGAGTTTTCTTGAGAAAACATATAGATTTGAAGGTTAATCAAACATATAACCAAAGACAATACTTAGAATCTAGGATTAAAACCACGAACTTAGGGGTTTTACAAAAATATGTCAAACAAAGGGGAAAAGCTCAAATAAACGATTAAACACAATGAAAATCATAGGATAATACTAAAAAATCAGAAAGAAAAATATTCTGAAAAGGGGTTTAAGAACCCTAGTTTTGAAGGTGAAGAGTTGTTCTAAAAAAATCGAAACACTTTTAAGGAAAACCACAGAATAACTCATAATACGCCCGGATCCATTACAGATCTAAGAAAATCTAGGGCTAGTAGTTAGGGTTTCATAGAGATGACCCAGAAAGAAGGAGAAATGACTTAGAACCCCTGGTTCTAGCCGAAAACAGTAAAATCTTACTCGGATGGCCATGAATGGTCGGATAATGACATGAGAATCATGGGAGGTGAGTGGACCGCCTTCTAGTTCCCTTGAAAACCTCAGGGCAGTGATACCCGCGTAGGAAGAGAGCCATAAAGCTAGGAGGGTGGTGAGACCACCATGGTTTCCGGCAAGGTGATGGTAGGTGAGAGCTTAGGTTAGCAGAGAGAGTTGAGAGAGAGATGAGAGATGTAACGGCGAGGGAGATGGAGAGAAATGAGAGGGGAGAAGGGTAGTCATTAGGGTTTAATTTTAGGTAAGGGTGAATCTGGGCCGTTTATCAAAATTGATCAACAGTCCAGATTAAACACAGGTTGGGCCGGGTATTTGATGAATGGGGCCTGGGTTGTTTAATTGGGTTGGGGTCAGGTCTTAATTAGGCTAAAGATAAAAATAAAAGTGGCTAGTTGTTAAAAACCAAATTAAATTAACTAAAATAATTTATAAAATAGCTAAATAATTGTAAAAAATGAAATTCATGCTTAGAAAATAATAATGATTACTTAGTATTTTAAAAATACAAATGGTTAATTACTGGATAAAAATAGTATAAAATCATATGATTGGGCTATAATTGCAAAGTTATTGCAATTATAGCCAAAAGGTACCAATTTGGCTAACTGTGAAATAATATGGTCTTAGTAGGACCAAAAATAATAAATTAAATCAAGAAATGCTTTTGAAATCATTTTTAATGCAATTTTGTAATTATTTATTGGAAATAAAATGCCGGATAAATTAAAATAAATTAATAAAAATATAGGAAAATTATGAAAAATACCAATTGCTATTAATGCAGGATTTTGAGGTTATATATGCAATTTAAAAAATATTTTGAGGAAAATCTGGGTATCAACAACTACCCCTCTTTACATGGAAAGGATGAAAGAGTTTGTCGGGTAAAGATATGATGGCCAATTTAGGCCGCACCCTAGCTCCTGAGCTGCCTACATATCCCTAGTTTTACAGGAATCAGGCCGTATGTAGTTCCGGATCCATCGGCGAAGTATACTGATGGAGTTATCACAAGAACGGACGCAACATCTAGGGCTAGACGAGTGAGTGGTTTTATGGGAGTGTTTATGCTTGATATGGCTGGGAGAACTGGAGCGAGATCGCTCCTGCTGAGATAACCATCACTCGTCGGGTTACCTGCAAATAAAAAAACAATACAAGTATATACCATGCATAAATTAAACATGATGCAAGTTCCCGCTGGACTATGAATGTTGTCTTTGGACGGTTAAGGATGACGTCCTTAGACCATGACATCCTGTGCCATGAATTGTTTGATGAGAGATTTGCATGCCATGAAATGACGTTCTCGGGCCATGACGATGGTGACTCCGAACAATTACACCTTTGAATAATGATATGCAACAGTTGAGAGATCCTCGGTCCATGACATGGTGTTCTCGGGCCATGAAGATGGTGCCTCCGAACAATGACGCCCTTGGACAAGTTGGCGATATTTCAGCCCATGAGATTCAATAGCATGATGCTGACAAAAAAGAGCTTAGTATTGCGATTCGGAGGGCATAGCTTAGCCTGAAAGAAAATGAAGTAAATAATGCTCGAGAGACATCACTTAGTCTTGGCGAAAAGTAAATTGGAGGCAGAGCTTAGCCTCATGCAGGGTAGGAAGGCAGAGCTTATCCTTATGCAGAGGGAAGGCAGAAAGTTAGCCTTATGAAAATGGAGGTAAAGCTTAACCTCATGCAGAATGGAGACAGAGCTTAGTCTCATGCAAATGGAAGGCAGAAGATTAGCCTTATGTAGAGGAAGGCAGAAAGTTAGCCTTATGCAAGTGGAGGTAGAGCTTAACCTCATGCAGAATGGAGACAGAGCTTAGTCTCATGCAAATGGAAGGCAGAAGATTAGCCTTATGTAGAGGAAGGCAGAAAGTTAGCCTTATGCAAGTGGAGGTAGAGCTTAACCTCATGCAGAATGGAGATAGATCTTAGTCTCATGTAAATGGAAGGCAAAAGATTAGCCTTATGCATTGGAAGGCAGAAAGCTAGCCTTATGCAAATAGAGGTAGAGCTTAACCTCATGTAGAATGGAGATAGAGCTTAGTCTCATGCAAATGAAGGCAGAGCTTAGCCTTATGCAAATGGAAGGCAGAAGATTAGCCTTATACAAATGGAAGGCAGAAGAGTAGACTTATGCAAATGGAAGGCAGAAGATTAGACTTATGCAGAAGATTAAATAATAAATGACAGTAAAGTTTCTTAGCTGGTAATAGATTGCGGGGTTGCGATTGTTGACTACGGAGCATTGTTTGTTTGTGTTGATAGCAAATGTAGGCAAGTGCGGTGGCTTCGAGAATCGTATCTTGAACAATATTCGTCCTTTGGGCGGACAGTAAATTTTGGGCTTTTGCAATCGTGTCGAGACTTGTGACTTCTTTGCGCGTTTTATCCTTTGTGCCTGCATCCAAAGAATCGTTAGTTCTGTAAATGAGGGAGGTTGGTTCGTATCCCCGCTGGCTCTGCTTGACTCATATGGTTGGTATGATGATCCTGTTCATATCATCGGGGTAGCGTTTGCTGAACATGGCTATTTTCAAGAGTAAATATGCATGATTTTGTAAGGTATAGTATAAACATGTGTTTTAAAATAAATTTAGATGGACCAACGACCGTGACATGGTCCAAGACATTGCAACCTCTCATGCTACGGAATTTTGAGGGTCCTCCTCAAAATTCTGCCCTAGTTTGATGGGTTGGAGACTCTGAATGTTGCATATATGGCGATTGGCTGAACTTGCTTCGGATTTTTAAGGGTCTTCCTTAACTTCTGCCCCAGTTTCCAGTTGCGGGGGAAAATGAATTTTTATTGAATTGTGACCAAACCCATAGGGCTTCTTACGTATCCCCTCTGAAACGGGAATCAGGCCAGGCGTAGTTTAGTTTAAATCATTTGAGAAAAGCATAAAGAATTACACATAGTATCATTTGACTGCATCTGAATTGATTGGCTTTGGCCAAACTTCTCCGTCCATTTCTGCAAGTATAAGATCTCCTCCTGTCAATACTCGGTGAACCATATACAAACCTTGCCAGTTGGGAGAGAATTTCCCCTTGGCTTCATCCTGATGTGGAAAGATCTTCTTTAACACCAACTGCCCCGGTGTGAACTGTCTTAGTTTGATTCTTTTTTTGAAAGCCCTGGACATTCTGTTCTGATAAAATTAACAGTGGCATACCGCATTGATCCTTTTTCCATCTATAAGGGCTAGCTGTTCATAACGACTCTTGATCCATTCTGCATCCCTGAGCTCAACTTCTTGTATGATTCTTAGGGAAGGAATCTCCACTTCGGCAAGAATAACAGCTTCCGTGCCATAAACCAGTAAATAAGGAGTTGCTCCAGTTGATGTACGAACTGTGGTGCGGTATCCCAGTAAGGCGAATGATAACTTCTCATGTCACTGTTTGTGATTTTCTATCATCTTCTTTAGTATGTTCTTGATGTTCTTGTTGGCGGCTTGTACAACTCCATTCATCTGAGGTCTATATGATGTAGAATTCTTGTGCTTGATTTTGGAGGTCCCACACATAGCTTTCATTAGATCACTGTTGAGATTGGAACCGTTGTCGATGATGATTGACTCTAGAACTCCAAATCGACCAAAAATACGGTCGCGGACAAAGTCTGCCACGACTTAGTGAAATAATCAATTGCTACCAAGATAAACCTGTGTCCATTGGAGGCGGTAGGATCAATCGGTCCAATGACTTCCATTCCCCAAGCGGCGAACGGCCAAGGTGAGCTTGTTGTGTTGAGCTCATTTGGGGGTACCTTTATCATATTTGCATGTACTTGACATTGGTAGCATTTCTGGACATACTGGATACAATCCGTTTCCATGATCGTCCAGAAATAACCGGCCCTGAGTATCTTTTTAGCCAAAACAAAACCATTCATATGTGGGCCGCAGGTCCTAGCATGTATCTCTTCCAGTAGCTTAAAAGCTTCCTTTGCGTCGACACATCTTAGTAATCCCAAATCAGGAGTTCTCCGGTACAGGATTCCTCCACTATGAAAGAAGTTGTTGGACAACCTCCGAAGCATACACTTCTGAATGTGATTTGCAAGCTCTGGGTACTCTCCCTTTGCCAAATACTCCTTGATATCATGGAACCATGGTTTTCCGTCTGCTTCTTCTTCAACATGGGCGCAGTAGGCCGACTGGCTATGGATCTTCACCGAAATAGGGTCAATGAAGTTCTTATCTGGATGTTGTATCATGGAGGATAGAGTGGCCAATGCATCGGCGAACTGGTTCTGAATTTCGGGGACGTGTCAAAATTCTGTCTTCGTGAACCGCTTTCTCAATTCCTGCACATGGTGCATATACGACAGTATCTTGGAATTTTCAGTATCCCATTCTCCTTGTACTTGGTGTATTAGCAAATCTGAGTCACCAATTACTAGCAGCTCCTGAACATTCATGTCAATGGCCATATTGAGCCCTAAGATGCAGGCTTCATATTCCGCCATATTGTTGGTGCAGGGGAACCTGAGTTTAGTAGATACCGGATAATGTTGACCAGTTTCTGATACTAGGACGGCTCCAATGCCGACTCCTTTGAAATTTGCTGCTCCATCGAAGAACATTCTTCAACCGTCATAGGATTCTGTAATGTCTCCTCCTATGAATGATACTTCCTCACCGGGAAAATATGTTTTCAGGGGTTCGTATTCTCCATCCACGGGATTTTCAGCAAGATGGTCTGCCAACGCCTGTCCTTTGACCTTTTTCTGGGTCACATAGACAATGTCGAACTCACTCAGCAAGATTTGCCACTTGTCCAGCTTTCCAGTGGGCATGGGCTTCTGAAAGATGTACTTCAAGGGATCCATCCTTGATATGATATATGTTGTGTAGGCACAAAAGTAATGCCTCAGCTTCTGTGCTACCCAGGTTAGAGCATAGAAGGTACGTTCCAATAGAGAATACCGTGCCTCGTATGGAGTGAACTTCTTACTCAGATAATAAATAGCCTGCTTTTTTCTTCCTGTCTCGTCGTGCTGCCCCAGAACGCAGCCGAAAGCTCCATATAATACTGCGAGGTAGAGTAGCAAAGTTCTACCTGGATCAGGTATTACCAAGACTGGAGGTGTTGACAAGTACTCCTTAATTCTGTCGAAGGCTTTTTGACAATCCCCGATCCATTTGGTCGCAGCATCTTTCTTCAGCATCTTGAAGATTGGTTCACATATGACCGTGAATTGAGCTATGAACCGGCTGATGTAGTTAAGGTGGCCTAGGAAACTCATCATATCTTTCTTGTTCCTCGGCGGTGGTAACTCTTGGATGGACTTGACCTTTGACGGATCTAATTCTATCCCTCGACGGCTAACGATGGACCCGAGCAATTTCCCTGCGGGAACCCTGAAGGCACAGTTTGCAGTTAGTTTCATTGTATTTCCGCAATCTATTATAGAACTTCCTCAGATCTATTATGTGGTTGGTGGCTTTCTTGGACTTGATGATGACATCGTCCACATATACTTCGATCTCTTTGTGTATCATATCGTGAAAGATGGTGGTCATGGCTCTCATATAGGTGGACCCATCATTCTTTAGGCCGAACGACATCATCTTATAGTAGTATACTCCCCACGGCGTAATGAAAGCCGTTTTCTCGACATCTTCGTCGTCCATCCAAATCTGGTGGTAACCAGCGAAATAATCTACGAACGACTGAAGTTCATGCTTGGCAAAATTGTCAATTAGGATGTGTATGTTTGGAAGAGGGAAATCATCCTTCGGACTGGCTCGGTTGAGATCCCGGTAGTCGACACAAATCTTGAAATTTCCATCCTTCTTAGGCACTGACACGGTGTTGACTAACCATGTTGGATACTCAACTACCCTGAGAACCTTGGCGTTGATTTTCTTGGTAACTTCCTCCTTGATTTTCAAACTCATGTCAGGCTTGAACTTTCTGAGCTTTTGCTTTACCGGCGGGCACATTGGATTGGTTGGAAATTTATGAGCCACAATGGATGTACTCAGACCAGTCATGTCATCTTACGACCATGCAAATATATCTTCATACTCTTTCAAAAAATGTGTATATTCCTCTTTCTCTGATGGTGAAAAATGAATGCTGATGCGAGTTTCTTTGACAATTTCCGAATCTCCCAAGTTGACGACCTCAGTCTTGTCTAGGTTGGACTTAGGTCTATTCTCAAAATTCTCAACTTCCTTGACAATTTCATCAGGTATGCTATCATCCTCTTCTTCTGAATCACTGTCCTTTAGTTGTGTTGTCTCGTTGCATGTCACAGTCATTGGTTCATCACGACAAGTAATGTAATGTTGTATAGATAAAGTAATGAGAGAAAAAATTATAATAATAAATATTGACTCGTAAAACATAAAAGTGCTTTTGATAAATTGAGTAAATGTTTTTTAGAACATTTAAGATCCTATTGTAGAAACGCAAAATGCGGAAATGAAATCACTTAGCAGACGAAAAATAAACAATGCTTGTTCAGCCTTACTACCCCGGGACTCGTCGGGTCCTGGATGTTCTGACAATCCAATTCTTAAGGGATGATCCTTTGCTCACGGCTTGAATGGAAAGGCTTTCCTCCTCCTCCTCCTCAACAATCACGCAACAGTTCATGTCTTCATCTTCCAGGAATAAGTTCTTCAGGGAGGCCAGTGCTTCTTTTTTCTCTGACCCCCATATAATATCGTTCTGACGAAAGGTATGATCCAGATGCGGTATCGGCTATTCCAATGGGTAATATGGACCGCGCCATGGTGGAGACCAGTTCTTGTACTCTTGCCATGTATACTTGTATCCCAAGCCAAAAGTGGTGCCATGGCGCTTCAGCTAAATTGGCTTGGAAATCCCCTGAAGATTCTTACCAAGCCCTTTGCCAGGCTCGTACCCACTCAAGTTCAGTATGCCTGCGATTTTACTGTGCCACCACTTGTCTTTGTCTATGGCATTGACTCGTTCAATATGGTGGTAGGTTTCTCCACCCAGCCTTCTTCTACCTTCAACCATCGGGATGGTTTGGCGACTATAGATAGGATTGCTTCTATCCCCATGGATGACCACTTCCTGGTGGTTCCATTCAAATTTTACTACCTCATGCAATGTTGATGCCACGGCCCCAGCGGTATGTATCCATGGTCGTCCTAATAACAGGTTGTAGGATGCTGATATGTCTATCCTGAAAATCAACCTCGAACCATGTAGGTCCTATTTGCAGACAAAGGCTAATCTCACCGATGGTGGACCTCTGAGAACCATCGAAAGCTTTCACATTCATCGACCCTTCTTTTATCTCGTACAGCCCCTTGTCCAATTTCTTGAGCGTTTTCAATGGACAGATGTTGAGGCTGGATCCCCCGTCAATCAGAATCCTAGTGATGAAGTAGTCCTCATATTGCACGGTGATGTGCATCGCTTTGTTATGACTTAACCCTTCAGGTGGCAGCTCATCCTCGGTGAAGGTGATCTTATGACTTTCCAATACTTGACCTACCATGTTGGCCATTTCCACGCGGGTGATGTTATTTGGCACATATGCTTCATTCAGCACTTTCATCAAAGCATTTTTGTGCGTCTCTAAATTCTGCAACAATGACATAATGGATATTTGGGCTGGGGTTTTGTTCAACTGATCAATGAATGAGTATTCTTTGGCATGCACTTTCCTCCAGAGATCGGCTGGGCCTGTCTCAATGATGGGTGGCCTGATGGAAGCCTACTTACTGGATTCTGTCAAATGTTCAAGTGTATAGACCTTGCCGGTCCTCGTCATTCCCTATGCAGCTGTAGCTTCTTCTATCTTGGTTTTGCCTTTCTTTCTTACCTCAGCTACATAATCCCATGGTATAACATTGGTGAAAAACGTTGGCGTGGTTGACACCGCCATTGTTACTGATGTAGCTACCTTTACTTCGAATGGAATAGGTGCCTTAGCAGGTGGCATAACTTCAACCACGAATGGTACAGGTGCGTCTGCAGGCGGTGTCGTTTCAAACTCAAATGGGACTGACGCCATTACCTCAACATCTCCGGATGGATGAATCTGTACTATGATAGGATTGAGAGTGGATGTTGGCTTCTTTGGGTCATCACCTTCTATGATCAATCTGATCGACCCTTCTGGGTCCCAATCTTCTTCTATCTCGATCATGTTGTCTCCTCCACCCTTGTGGTCCGGGAGCGAATTCTTTTGCTAGAATGACTTTATTATCAATCGGAGATTGTATCTTATCTTTCAGTGAGCCACATTCATCAATTGTGTGTCCCTTCATGCGGAAATGGTATGCAAAGATCTTATTTGGATTAACCCATTGAGAGGGGTTCTCGAGGGTCACAACAAGGATATGAGTGACGTAACCAGCAACTTTCAGTCTTTCATATAGCTGGTCAATAGGATCAGTGATGGCAGTGTATTGCTTGGGCGGCTTGCAGTCAAAATTGGGTCGAGGTCTCGAGAAATTTTGGCGAGCAGGGGGTGATTGGTAGTGAGATGGTTGAGAGTTGTAGGTATGATACACAAGAGTTGGTTGGGAATATCTGGGAGATTGTGGCTGATAAGTAGGTGGGGGAGATGACTGATATGTTGGTGGAGGTGCTAACTGGTATGTGGGCGAGGGTGCTTGGTATGTTGGTGCTGGTTGATATGTGAGTGAGGGTGTTTGGTAGGTTTGATATTTCAGTGGGGATTTAGTCCTCTGTGCAACCATTACAGCTCCCACATATCTTTTCTTGGACACACCTCCAGATTGCAGGGCCTTGCTCGTAGCCTGCAATGCTTCAAAATTTGTAACCATTCCGCTTTTGATCCCTTCCTCAATTCTCTCACCCAACTTGATAATGTCAGAGAATTTATGATTCTCAATCACCATCATCCGCTTATAGTACTGTGGATCTTGTGCTCGAACGAAGTATTTATTCATCTGTTCTTCGTCTAAAGCAGGCTTGACCTTAGCTGCTTCAGATCTCCAACGAGTAGTATACTCGCGAAAAGTTTCTGTGGGCTTCTTCTTAAGATTCTGCTTATAGAACACATCCGGAGCATTTTTCGTATTGAAGCTGAACCGGTCCATGAAATCTGACGCCATACTCACCCAGTTGGACCACTTCCTAGGGTCTTGGCTGATGTACCAAGATAGAGCATCCCCTGTTAGGCTCTTCATGAGCAGCTTCATGCGAATCTTCTCATCTTTTCCCACTCCCACCAATTTATCACAGTAGGTCCTCCGATGGACCCTTGGATCACCTGTACCGTCGAACATCTCGAACTTAGGAGGTTTGTACCCCTCGGGCAGTTCGACATCAGGCTGTATGCAGAGATCTTCGTAGTTCATTCCTTCAACTCCCTTGCTTCCCTCAACACCTTGCACTCGGCTAGTCAGCTTCTTAAGTTCTTCAGCCAAATTCTCGATAAGCCAATCCTTCTCACTAGATTCAGGCGTGTATGAAATGGGTTGGGTGGAGTGTGGCAAAGTCTCCACGTAGATGGGGTTGTTGTGATGGCCTGGTGCCTGGGTGTAAAGGTGGTCATTTGTGGAGTTTTGTGGCTCGGGGACGAGTAGTGGAATATTTCTTGGAGTGTGGCAAACATTGTATTGTGGTGGAAGAGTTTGGTTCTTTGGTGGAGTGGTGTGATGATGGGTTGTGGGATGATTCTGTTTGTTTGGGGTACTTTGAGGAGATATGGGATTTTGAGTGTTAGGATGGTTGACATCTACAACACTGACTGTGAAGGACAAGTTTTCCAAATTTTGGACAAGCTCAATCTCTCCTTGGAGTTTCGACAACCTTTGCTCGAGTTGCGACATAGCCTCATTCTGAACCTGAATACCCTGACTTTCATCAGCCTCTATTCGTTCAACTGTATTCTCTTTCCTTATATTTCCCAAATCTTCCATTTTCCCTTTGCCTTTGCTTTTGCTTTTGGGAGGACTAGGAGGAGGAGAGGGTGGAGGGCCCCTGGATCTTGTGTAGTATGATGACGATGCCAGAGTGCACGAACCAACCTTTGGGAAGGGTAATAATAAAAAGGAAAGAAAATAAAACAAAACAAAAGGTAGCCAAGTCAGTGAGGATCATGAGGAAATATTGTAGTATTTAAACACATAGTGCAGGAATATAAAAGCGTGTCCTAATTTGGGAGCCTCGTTGTGCGCGAGGTAGGCCTAGCGACAAATTAATTTGGAGAACTTGGATGCCAAAATACATCATTTCATTAATGTAAAAATAGACGAATCCAAAACGACACTAAGATAATAAGAGGGAAATAAAGTCACTAATGGCCATGGGCCTTATTACATTGATAAAGCGAAAAAGGAAATCCTATCCTACTTGGTCCCAGATGGACCTTCCCCAGATTTGGCATCCTTGATTCCATCGAACAGGTTTCCCAGCTTGCGCAGTCCTATCAGCAGGTACTCTCTGGTGAGATGTCTTCCTTCATTTCCCTCGGCTTTCTGGCAGTCTTCGACCCTCTTGATGATTTTACCTTCCAGCTCTACTATGCCTCGCTCCAAGTATTCCAGCTTCCTGTTGGAACGAACGACCATGTCTTTCCATTCTTTGATCAACCTTTTGTTGGTTTCATGTATCTCCCGGTGCTCGTTCTCAGACTCGTGGATCCTCTTGTGCAGCCGATTGTACTTAACCTGAGCCTCGACACTCTCGTCTATGATCCTGTGGCCTCGGCCGATCCCTGGCCTGAATAACCCATCCAAGTCGTCTTCTAACCACACTGAGTAAAAAGGTGCACATCCTGTGTGGTACCTGTTCGGTTCAATTGTGTTCTTTTCCATTATGATCTTACAGTGCCACATGTGTTGGGCTTGGCACTTGTAGGGAACATCATCATCCTGGAAGTCAGCTCGGAAATGGCTCATCTTGTCAACCCTTGGCACAACTTGCTTTCTGTCTGCTTGTCTCATGGCTCGGAGAGGAACGTAAGGATACCTCTCACCCCGATCAACACTAGGTGTGGTGCATCCCTAGACCTAATGATGAATTCGTCTATTGGAAACCACTCGAACATCCACTGTACCTGCTCCTCAGTTAGGTTATCAAAGAATTCTACCCACTCCTTGGCAGTCTCTGGCTGAGCAAATCTGTCAGGTATATATGTCATCCGCTTGGGGTGGTGGAAAGCAATGTGATCGTTCCATTCCCTTCGCAGGAATTCTTCACGGTACTGTTCCTTTTGGAGGTGTTCTAAGAGCCACAGTTGTAGCAACAAGTTGCAACCCTCGAAATGCTTAGCTCTTTTTTGACAGCGTTCCAAAGCTCGGTAAATGTCAGTTATGATCATCAGGACAATGCTGAAGGCTTGCCCGTCAATCCCTTCCATCAAGGTCTTGGTTACCATGGGTAGCCTAGTGTGAATCCTTTCCTTCTTTGTTGGAAACACGATCAACCCCAGAAAGCAGACAATGAATACAAATACCCTACGATGGATATGACCCAGAAAAGTGATGGCGAACTCATCATGATAAGTACGGTACGACTTGCTGTGACCGTATCTTTCATATAAATACTCGAAGGGTATGTATGACTATTTCAGACACTCCAACTCAGCATTCTTTTTCAACCCCATCATTTTCAGGAAACCTCTGCCTGTGCGATTCTCGGGCACCAACAACCCAGGGGTCTCCCAAACTAACCCAGATAGGACTCTTATCTCTTCTAGAAGTGGTTTCATTTCAATATTCCCAAAGCGGAATACGGCTCTTTCGCTATCCCAAAATAAGGTGGCAGCCTCGATCAACATGTTGTTGGATTGGATGTCCAGAAGCGAGGGTAGATTGCCCAGGTATTTCTTAACGTGTTTCACTAGAGGGGAGATCTTCCTACCATTTCAGGAGCATGGGAGGGATGTTGCTAACCATACCGAATCTGAGGACCTCGTGCCTCATATTTCTGCAAGACAAAATAGTTAGGACCTTACCCCCACCAGACTCGACTATATATACATTACGATTAGCATACAAGCATTTAGTTCTCCAAATAAATGCACATAGAGTGATTATGTCCATTGGGATTATGAAAAACCCGGTGGACTTTGGACAAGTCTATCTTAAAAGGTCATTGTGTGGACAACACATTAACCCAACTAGGTTTGACCATGATTCATGTACAATATAACATAGTAAAGTTTCTATGTGGTTTTAGACTAGTACCCTTGAGCGGACAACTCAAGGGGGAAGGCACAGAACATTCGACTGCACCACTGATTGACTAGTTTTACCGCAAATAAGCCTTTCCGAATTTAGGGGTGATATAAAATAGGAAGGGCACAACCTGTCACGACCCGAATTTCCCACCGTCGGATCCGTGATGGCGTCTAACATTGAACCCGCTGGACAAGCTTACGTGTATTTTTAATTCGTTATAATCCTTTATTATTAAATGAAAACAGATGAAATACAACCTTTTCATAAATAAAAGCATAAAGTGAAAACAGGCTATAAGTACATAACTCAATCCATTGCTTTTATGAATTTTCAAAATAACCAAAATCCGGATCTTTGGAGTCACAATATAACGAACTATCTATGAAATAATACATGTAAGGGTCTGAAAGAAATAAATACATCTGTTTCTGAAATAGCTAAAAACAGAAATAAAGAAGTGGAAGGGGATGCCAAGGCCTGCGGACGCCTGCAAGACTACCTCGGTGTCTCGGGGTGGACTGAAGGAAGCCTTCTAGCTCAGATGTCCACAGGGTCCTATACCGGAATCTGCACAACAAAAGATGTGCAGGTGTAGTATCAGTACAACCGACCCCATGTACTGAGTAAGTGTCGAACCTAACCTCGGCAAAGTGGTGTGATGACCAAAAAGGTCATCCTAAGTAATTCCAGCTAAATCTGTATTCCGAGGCCTCGAAATCCTCCGTTAATATCACCTTGATATACGTGCACAGCCCGGGCAGGTAGTCGGGAAGCTTCCATGTGAAATTTTATATAAAAATGGGATTTTTGAATTGAATAATTGAATAAAGTTGACTTTGGTCAACATTTTTGGTAAACGGATCCGGACTCGTGATGTGACGGTCCTGGAGGGTCCGTAGGAAAATATGGGACTTGGGCTTATGCCCGGAATCGAATTTCGAGGTCCTAAGCCCGAGGAATGAATTTTTAAAAAAAATTGTTTTTTGAAAATAATAAAGGCTTTTGAAAATGATTAACTATGTGAAAACTGTGTTACCGGGCCCGTATTGCGGTTCCAGAGCCCGGAACAGGTTTGTTATATGTTATTTGTCCTATTTGTGGAATTTGGTGTAAAACGGGCTTGAATTGATTGGTTTCGGATCCAAATAAGGAAAAATGGAGTTAATGAACTTGTGGGGTTTCTAAAGAATATGAAATTTGGCCTGAGAGATGATTTTATGTTCCCGAGGTCTGAGTGAAATCCCGAGACCGGGAATAGTTCCGTTGTGTCATTTATAACTTACCTGCAAAATTTGAAGTCATTCTGAGTGGTTTAGGCCGGTTCGGCGCGTTGAAGTGAATTCTAGAATTTCAAAGTTCTTAAGTTTGATTAATTTGGTTTTGGGGTTTGATTCATGGGTTTTGATGATATTTTGATGATTTAAAAGCTTGAACAAGTCCGTAGGATATTTTGGGAGTCATATGTGTGTTTGGTTTTGAGCCCCGAGGGCTCGGGTGAGTTTCAGGTAGCTAACGGAGTGAGAAAACTTAGGAAAATCTGGTTTTTGTTAGTTTTCTGGTGTCAGGCCTTTTCTTCAGTGCGATCGCATATACATCTCCACGATCGCACATCATCAGATTGGTAGGGGTCCCAGGTGCTCTATGCGATCGCAATGCCAGCTTCGCGATCGCATAGGGTATTAGTCGAGTCAGGGGTCTGGGGTAATTTGGTCAGTGCGGTCGCGTGGGGGGTGCTGCGATCACACAGGGTGGGGGGCCTTAGGTTCTTCGATCGCGTAGGTCTTCCTGCGATCGCGTAGAGTATCATCCGGTCCTCTTCTGCGATCGCAATTGTTCTTCTGCGATCTTAGAGCACAAACTCGTTCAGTGATTTTTTTAATATACCAAAACAGAACCTTATACGGGATTCTTCCCGTTTTCCACTTCTCTTTTCTTCCCCAAGCCTCCATAACCGAGAATCAAGCTCCCCAACCTCCATAACTCCATATGTAAGTGCTCTTAACCTCGTTTTCTCTTAATTTCTTCAACTAATCACTAGATTCTAGGCCTAAAAACATGGAATCAAAGTAGGAATTAGGGATTTTAGGTAGAGTAGGGCTTTTTAGAATTTTGGGTGATTCAACCTCAATTTAAGGTCGAATCTTAAAACAAATCACATATTCTAACTCGTAGGTTATGGGTGATCGGCTTTTGGTCCGGGCCTCGTGTTTGGACCAAGCGGGCCCGGGGTCAAATTTTTGAATCTTAGGAAGAATGCTTTGAAATAGATAATTAGGCTATGGGTTTGATTTATTGAGCCATTATTGATGTACGTGGGCTGATTATGTCTAGATAATACCGTTTCGGAGTCGGATTCTAAAGGAAAGGCTGTGATTGAGGCTTGACTTGCAAATCTTTGGAGCCGATGTAAGTGTTTGTCTTAACCTCAGCTTGAGGGATTAGGTATAGAGTCTTACTTGTTATGTGAAACTCATGTCCAACGTATAGGCGTGGTGACGAGTGCCTAT
>ML251655.1:0-10363 GCA_005239495.1 Nicotiana undulata | reverse complement strand
TATCAGCATTTTCTTAAGAAAATTCCATTCCAAGGTGTCATAAGCTTTCCTTAGATCAACTTTCATCACACATCTTGGAGATACTCCTTTCCTGGCATATCCTTTAAACAGTTCATGACTGAGCAGTATGTTGTTTACTATACTTCTTCCTTCAATAAAGGCTGGTTGTGATTGATCAATCAGTCCATCAAGTACACCTTTAATCCTTCTTGTGATGACTTTAGAAATGATTTTATATATTATTGTACATCAAGTAATTGGTCTGTAGTCCTTTACTGTTGTTGGAGCTTTTACTTTAGGAACTAAAGTAATAGCTGAAGTATTGATCATAGTAAGAAGTCTGTTTGTGTTGAAGAAATCCTTCACAACTACAACAATATCCTATTTCACTACTTCCCAGTTCCTTGTAAAGAATTACACAGGAAAGCCATCAACTCCAAGTGCTTTGTCTCTAGGCATCTCTTTGACTACTTCAGTGATCTCCTCCAAAGTTACAGTTTGTATTAATGTTCTCTGTTGATCCACTGTTAAACAAGGCCCTTCTCTGATCACGGTTGTATTAGCACAAGGTAGCTCCCCAGCACTCTCCCACATTAATGACTGAAACACTGTTATGAATTCCTACTCAACAAGTTTGGCTTCAGTTAATTTCATCCCAGTGTTTGTGTAAATAGTAGTTATACTGTTTTGACTGCATCTAATCTTCCACTGGGCATGAAAATATTTGGTATTTTCATCTCCACACTCAATCCAACATGCCTTTGATTTCTGTCTCAAAATTTTCTCCTCCATAGTACTCCATGTCTCAATGTCCTCTAATGTTGCTTTCTCTTCACTTATAAGTGATGATGCCAGAGGGTTCTGTCTCATCTGGCTTTGCACAATATCCAGCCTCTCCCTTGCATGATTAAGTTTTTGCTTATATGATGCTATATAAGCATTTATCCCCTTGAGTTGCTCTTTCACTCTTCAATTTATCCCAAATTTATTGTATATGTGATCCTTCATAAGTCTGCTTCCATACCTGCTGAATCACACTCTGAAACTGTGGATGATCCATAACATTTGTCTATAGTCTAAAGGGCTTAGGATGTAATAGTATCTAGCTGCCACATTTTATGAGTATAGGAGAGTGATCAGACACTGATGGATTCATATAATCTGCTTCCACATGCCCAAACTGTTGTATCCATTGATAATTTCCTAGGGCCCAATTTATTTTACTATACACTTTATTCCATGTGCCTTGCTTATTTGTCCAATTATAGTGCCACCCCTTAGCTCTGAGAGGGGTAAGTTACATATCATCAATCATCCCTTTAAATTCTTGTACTTCAGCAGCAGTTACACGAGAACCAATTCTATCTTCAGCACATAGAACATTATTGAAATCTCCACTCAACAGCCATGCCTCCTTATTTGATACTGCTATCTGCCTTAGATATCTCCATAACATCCCCCTCTTATGTACTTCATTTTAGGCATAAATGACACTAATCTAAACTTTAAACTTAGTGCTAGAATCTTTCACACTATAATGTATAAACTGATCAGTCATGTGCCTTACTGTTACTTGAATATGACTTCTCCAAAGCACCCAAATTCTTCGATTCACAGCATGTGAATAATTGCAACACACATTCCATCCCTTAGCTATTTTTTTTTTTGTATTTCCTTGGTTTTATGTTCCTTTACTCTAGTTTCTATGCATCCCAGGACATCTACTTTATTTTCAGCAATAAGAGTTTTAATCTCTTTTTTGCTTATGAGTTTGGTTCAGCCCCCTAATATTCCAAGTAACAATTTTCATTTGAATAATAGTGGGTATGGTGGTCCAGGATCAACTTGTTGACCACTACTTCCTTCATCCATAATCACAGCAATAGTTTTTCCCTTTTCAATCTACTTCTCCATCTCTGCATTATGCTTCCCCATCTCTACAATATTGCGTCTACTTTCATGGTCATCAGTGTCTACTCTTTCTGGATTTGTCCTATAAACAACTTGTTGTGCATTGTCCTTGTTTTCATTTGCTTTTCCTACACTTTCTCCTTCTGGTATATCATCCTGTACTATCATTACTTCTAACTGATCATCAACATTCTCTTAATTCTCTTGATTTTGTTTGACAATCCAAGCTTGTTTTACATTCTTCCCCTGCTTCTTTCCTCTTCTCCTTTGCCTTTTCTGCCTTTCATCTTCCTGTATTCTCTTAATTCTCTTGATTTTGTTTGACAATCCAAGCTTGTTTTACATTCTTCCCCTGCTTCTTTCCTCTTCTCCTTTGCCTTTTCTGCCTTTCATCTTCCTGTATTCTCTTAATTCTCTTGATTTTGTTTGACAATCCAAGCTTGTTTTACATTCTTCCCCTGCTTCTTTCCTCTTCTCCTTTGCCTTTTCTGCCTTTCATCTTCCTATATCCCATGTTCCTCATCACCTTTAGCATTGTACCAGCAGTCCATTGCATCATGACCAAACTTCAAGCAGTCATTACAAAAGCCAGGCTTCCAGTCATATTCAACCATTTGTATGTTTGGACCATAAGGTGACTCTATCTCAATCTGGTCTGGTAAGGAATACGCAGCATCAACTTCCACAAGGACTCTAGCATAGGAGATCTTTTCATAGTAAGCAGTAAACTTATCAGTGTATAATGGCTTCCCAATAGCACTAGCCATTTTGCTAAGTGCTTCAGTCGACCAAAATCACACTGGTAAGCCAGGAAATCGTACCCAAACTGGAATGGTACTGAGAATATCCTTATTGAATGAAAAATCAACTTCCCACATTCTTAGCACCATAGGTCTGTTCCTATATGTATAAGGTCTGTACTTAAGAACTTGATCCTTATCAGCTATAGTATTAAATCGGAAAATGCATTACCCCTCAGAATGCATAAGAATCTGAGGTTTAGCAACAAAATTCCAAGCATTCATCACAAAATTCTCCATAGCTTTCTCATACGGATTTTCTTCAATTACATAGCCAATTAGGGCCGTTTTCCAGTAATCTTCCTGAGGTTGTAAATCTTCCTCACATAGATTAACTATTTTCTTACCTTCTCTATCAATTGGAGGTACAAATGATAGTGTTTTTCCCATTTGCGAGCTGCGATTTTCTCAAACAATTTCAGCTGCCGTTAGTGTTGGCTTCTCCGATCCACTGGCTTCTGAATACTGTAGTTGTCTCACTATTGGATTCATCACTTTCTCCAGTTTTACCGGCTGAAGTTGAATCTCACCATTTGAGCTACTCAGTTCATGTCCTTCCTCAATTGATTGATACTTCTGCGGAAGAAAGCTACCAAAAGTCAGGTGTGATAGTTCCATCTATACGCCATTTTCTGGTGTAGTTAGCTTCTCCGTCTGCGGAACAGTGCCATGCAAGGGTTTCCGGTGCCGAGCCATCAAATCCGGTGACAATTGCAAACTTTGCTACTGTGCACCGAGAGAAACGGTAAACGGGCGCCGCATAGCCGCTCCCCCATTTCCACTACCTTTTCTTTTCTTCTAATTCGTGAACTACGCGAACGAAAAAACTAAAGTAAAATAACACAAAAAGGAAAGAACTTTTACTGATTAACCCTTATTTATCAATTATTAATAAATGATTTTTTTTTTTTGTATACAATGGACCTTTTAGATCATGTCTAGAGATACTTTTGAGAAATATCTTATGAGAAAACGTTAAAAACTATCAAACAAGTCGTAAGTTATTTTGAATGTTAGACCACAATATAATATTTTGTGGGCGAATTTGAAATTATATGAGCAATATTAGACTCGATTCAAATATTACTTGAAAAAAACAATTTCTCTATGACTATATCTACATAAATTTTTAAAATTGAGACTAAATCTGAATGGTACACTAAAAATGGGACATCTGCATAAATGAGCCCATAAAGGAAAAATTTAAAAGAGGTTTGTAATAATATATACTAATTTTGAAACTTATTTACCCTCACTACTGAGGTTTTTAACTTAACTAGTATTAGCATCCGCACATATGTGCGGACACTAACCATGATAAATATTTGAGTTATTTGGATTGTATGTAGATAATTTTAAAATTTAAATATTCTCGATAAACATAGATAATCATTGGATATTAATTAAGAAACACTACATGAAAATGATTAAACATTTCTCAAATCTCCTAGTTATAATTCTATTTTTTTAGTATCATTGCCGGTGTCATTGGATCCAAAAAATAGTAAGGAATCAAAATAATAACTCATATTTATGGCAAAACAATCAAAGGTTGAGACTATGAAGGACTCTTTTGATACGACTTGACTCTTTTACTACTACTTGAACTCTTATTTGGTGTGTTGATATTTTCTAAAAAATATTTCTATTTTAAATTTTCAGTTTCTAAAACTTTATTTTTCAATAATAATTATTTTTATAACGATGTAAGTGAAAATATTATCCTTAATTCAAAACTCATTTTAGTTGGCTATCTGAAATTTAGAAAATTATTTAGCGAGTGATATTCTTTCTAGTATGATTTCATTTTGATATTTGACATTAACGATGTTAAATATGTGAGTTATTTGAATTATATGTAAATAATCTTAAAATTTGAACCTTATAGATAATTATAGATAATAATTAGATATTGATTAAGAAACACTACATGAAAAGGCTAACATTTTCTCAAATCTCGTAGTGATAATTTTGTTTTTGCACCATTCTTATTGGTGTCATTGGAACCTAAAAATAGTCACAAAGTGAAATAATAACTCGTATTTATGAGTTAAGGCAAAGCATAGAGGTTGACAATATGAACGATTCTTTGGTTACGACATGACTATTTTACTACGACTTGAATTCTTATTTGGTATGCTATTATGTTTAAAAAATATTTCTATTTTGAAATTCCAGTTTCTACAACATTATATATATTTCAATAATGATGCAAGTGAAAATATTAGCCTTAATTTAAATCCACTTTAATCGGTTATCTAAAAGTGTAAATGAATTTTTGGCAGGTGAAATATTATTTCAGTATGACTCCATTTTGAGTTTATCGATATCTCTAGCAACAGATTTTAAATTTTGAATACCCTACCACTAAAAAAAAATTTAGCTACGAACGTTGTCGCTAAAACACTCGTAGCTAGCAGAATTTCTTGATAATCCGTTGTTAATCCGTTGCTAGATGAGATTCGCGACAAATTATTCTATTTAGCTACAGAATTTGTCCGTTGAAAAAGCATAATTTTTAGTAGTGATTATATGTTAGATTAATTAATTGTTATTATATAACATTGCATATATTGTCTTAAAATTGTCAATCATTTTTTTCTCGACACCATACCTGGCTTAATCACAATAAAAACTACTTAAATTACAATTAAATTAAAATTCAAATATCATATTAGTTTGTTCGTAATAGTGATTTTTGTAAAAACAACACACAATGTAAATAAAAAAATATTCTAAGATATCCTTATCTTATAATCTATGTATTTGAGTTGAAAAGAATATTTAAAATCGATGAGATTGGTTTCAAATTTCTTACATTCAACAAAGATGAAACAGAAGAAGAAATCCGTTGTATACAATGGACCTTTTGGATCATGTCTAAAGATTTTTTTGAGAAATATAGTTAAAAACTATCAAACAAGTCGTAAGTTATTTCGAATGTTAGACACAATATAATATTTTGTGAGCGAATTTGAAATTATATGAGCAATATTAGACTCGATTCAAATATTACTTGGAAAAAACAATTTCTCTAGAACTATATCTGCATAAATTTTTAAAATTGAGACTAAATCTAAATGGTACCCTAAAAATGGGACATCTGCATAAATGAGCCCATAAAGGACAAATTCAAAAGAGGTTTGTAATTATATATACTAATTTTGAAACTTATTTACCCTCACTACTGAGGTTTTTAACTTAATTAAACTTTTACATAAAAATTACCAATTAAATATATATTTGATATAAATGAATATCCCTTAATTATAGGCAACTAAATATGTAATAATAGATACCTTACCAATTTTTCATTCGCTCTGTGTGTTCTTTCCTGTGCTCTATTTTTCGCCCTTCAATCTTCTCTGCTTCTCTTCTCTTTCTCATCTTTATCTCTCGTCTTCTTCAAGGGTTTCAGCAACGGATTTCAATCATTTAGCTATGAGTTTTAACTTAGCAATTTCTTTTTTATTGCTTAATTATTGTTCGAATTGAAACTGCCAATTCATAAAATTTGAGGGTGTTTGACCCTCCACCATTAACAACCATTAAAAAGTTAGAAGCTTTGGACTTGATTTCGATTTAATATTATTTGTTTGGATTGAGTGTTGTTACAAAAGATTGAAAATAACATTTAGAGTTAACATCTCAATTTTGAAGATGTTTGGTGAAGACTAAAGTTGATCTGGGATGGATTTATCTATCTATATATATATATATATATATATATATATATATTATATTAAAAGTACGAATCCCCTTAGAGAAATGTCGTTCGTCTTTTCTGCCCTTTAAAAATAGGTTTTATGTTAGGACAAAATTGTAATTAAATAATTCTTTTAACTTTAGGAGTTTGAAATCAACTAAAATTTTCTTTCCTTATTTTAACTAAGTAAGAACTCCTAATTATTTAAGGCTTGAAAGTTAATTAAATTTTACTTAATAAGTCCTTCCTTATTTGGAATCACACATATCTCCTAGAACGACCAACAAATTAATTGTTGATTCGTTAGGATTCTAAAGTTTTAGAAGTGATTTAAATCACTTTCTTATTTGTCCTTATTGAAATCAATAACTAAATTTTTATAAACAATTATAATGCAAGAATCCTATCAATTTAACCAAAATTACCGATGTCAGTAGAGGTCCTTTTTATTTATTTTTTATATAATTTTTTTAAGGAGTATTAGTTCTCACTTTTCAACCGTCATTAATGAAAGTTCACCTTGAGCTATACTCTTTTACTTTCACATAACAAATATTTGTTTGCATAAATCTATTTTATCATCTACCAATAAAAGAATGTTACTGTATTAGTTGATGGTGCGCGTTACAAGTTTAGTGATAATATTACTTTTTTCATGTTTTCTCCATGCACACCATATGTTTTACCTATTTTTTTAAAATATATTTTCATTAGTTTAATTAATTATTATAAAGTAAATTAGGTTAAAATAAATTTATTGGTGATAAATATCTATACAAATAACAACAACAACATACCCAGTATGATCAAACCTCTACTCTACCCCTATGTTCGTATGCCCCTATGTCCGTGCAAGCAGTGGCCCCTTGGCTCTAAGCCTGATAGTGGTCTTAGTGTAAGGAAGCAAGCAACATAAATATGGCACATGTCGCAGGGCCCCACTCGGATGGCTGATTTTGAGGTAGGTGTCTTCTAGGCTTTCACCCTCTGTCAGTCCATTGCATCAAGAGTATTGAGATTGATTGGGCCCTAGGACCCTTTTAGGAAAGCGACGGAAGAAAAAAGCTCCGAGCAAATCTTCTAGAGAGCGTACCCTTAGTTTCCTAGCTACCGGGGAAGGGGAGAGGAGAACATAAGTAACCATCAAACTATAGAACCTCACCTCAAACAAAGTGCTACAATTCTAAATTCTTTTTCAAAAGTATACGGATATTCCCGAAGGCGGGTGATGCCCAGAAAGAATTCAAGGTCAGAAATCCCAGTATTTGTTAGTCTTTACGCAGACTTTACCCTACCTAATGCAGGTAGAGAGATAGACCCTCGGCTCACAAATGACAAGGATAAATATCTATACAATTATAAGAAGCAAATATATCAGCATAAATATACATTGCATGTTAGATACAATTTTCACTAATATTTTAAATTTTGGATATTACAATTCAATTTTAAATATTTAATGAGCTAATATTTTGATTCTATGTAATTTAATTATATTAATTAAAATTAAAAAAAATAAAAAGACTAAGTAGGAACTATAACTAAAGTCGATAGTTTCTTTTGCACTCCTTCTCAATTAAAAATTTACAACTGGTAATAGAATTACAATCAATTAATTTTAAAAGATTTAGTTATCTTAGCAAAAAGAAATAAAATAAAGAAAAACTTTTTTATGAAAAAGTATATTTGATCATGAAGTTATATAATAGTATGTCCGTTGCCTTTTAATCAAATTTATAAATTTTATGTACTAAAATTTTAATACACATTCTCATATATAATATTATTAGATATAAATTGTTTAAATATCCATAATTATCATACTCTTTAATTCAATATAAAATTCTAAAAATATTTCGGAAATGATTCTTAACAATTGTACTTAATTTAATAATTTTTATTTGATTATCAAAGTTTTATACTAATTAATTTGTGATACATGCGCAAAGCATAAATCCCCTTAGTGAAATATTTTTTGTTTTTTTTACTCCTTAAAAGTATATTTCACGTTAGATAAATTTAAAAGTTTAAGTTCCTTTTCTAATTTTTAGGACTTTAACATATATGAATTTTCTTGTTTGAAGTCTGTTGATATTAAATCTATCTTAAACTATAAGATTTCTTATTATTAGAAACTTTAGAAATTATGCATTAACAAAATTTTGTAAGAGTCAAAAGCACAATGATTCCGGAAGCACAATAATTGAAAGTTAACATATTATTTAACTATTTGAAAGTAGAATTTTGTTGAATAAAATTATAATAAGAATTTAAATTTGGGATGAGCTAATTCAAAATATTGAGAACAAATAAATAAGTCGTTAAATTAATTAATTAGCAAAAGAATTCAATTTAACTATTTTTAAATTTATCATATAAGTAAACTTTGTTTGTCAAATTGATAAAACTCTTAAGGTACATAAATTAATTTAGGTAAGAAGAACATTAGTGGTGAAAAAAGTATTAAAAAAAAAACATCGATTATTATATAAAACTAAGGGTCAAGTTGATAACAATGCAAATTTAAAACAATCATGATGAAATAGTAGAGGATAAGATGTATTAAAAATGTGTTACCATTTGCTTTTTTTCCTTTCTTACATTATCACTATCAATCTTTAGGAGGTATAGTGCCAATTTTTTTATCCTAAATTTCTGGAAGACCGAAAGATTGAATTTGAAATTTGAAATTCCGATAAATCCTTTTTAAATCACAATTAAGATATTTGGAAACTTTTGTAGTGTATGACATTTTTATTTATTGAGCTATCTATATACGAATAATATTTGTCATTTTTAAATTTTTTTAAACTTTTACTTTATAATTTTTAAGTTATTTTTAGAAAACTCTATATTCATTGATAAAGTACACGCGCAAAACGCGTACTCTAAGACTAGTATATATTAAAAGCACGAAGGCCCTTAGCGGAATGTCGTTCGTCTTTTTTACCCTTTAAATGAGAATTCATACTAGACAAAATAGTCATTTAGTTATTTTTTTAATTTTTAAAAATAATCATTTAATTGATTTTCTAATATTTAGGAATAGCTATTTTAATTATTTTCCTAATATTTAGTAGTTTGAAATCAACTAAACTTTATATATCAAACCTTTCTTTATTTGAACTATTTTTCCTTATTCGAACTATGAAAGGGGTTTTAATATTATTCACAAGGAAAGAAAAAATAATACGTTTTATCTTTTCTGTAGGTAAAACAAGATGTCACGACCCGAAATCCCACCTTTCGGATCGTGACTGTGTCTAACGTTGAATCCGCTAGACAAGCCAACGTACACAACACTTTGACATTTATAACAACAACATAACAGTAATAAAACCAATTAACCTCCCAATCTCTACTGAACATTTCGCGAATTCATAAATGTCCAACCTTATAAAAAGAAACATCCCACACTAGTAACTCTCAAAACTTTACTGAACATTCCAAATCACTTCAGTTGTTTCACAACAGAAAAATAATAATATTATCTTAGAAAACTCAAAATGATATGATAATACATCTACAACGAACAATCCCAAAACCGGGGTGTCACAATCTCACGGACTAGCTACTGGAATACTAAATACAAGTCTGGAAATGAAAATACAACACTGTCTTGAAAATAAGGAAAAGACAATGAAGCAGTAAAGGAAAGAAGCATCGGGATCCACGAACGCCANGTAGCAGGGTCTGCACAACACAAGGAAGTGCAGTGTAGTATCAGTACAACCGACCCCATGTACTGAGTAAGTGCCAAGCCTAACCTCGGCCGAAGTAGTGACGAGGCTAGACTTGACATTAACGATAATCTGTCCTATTCTACAGCAGGTAACAGAAAATAACACAAGGCAAGAGATAAACAGGCAAGTAAGGGATACGGGAGCAGTAAGGGGGGCAAGTGTAATAAAACGGTCACCTCGACAGATAAAAGTAATCCAGAGAG
>ML251654.1:111868-129058 GCA_005239495.1 Nicotiana undulata | reverse complement strand
GCTCGGATTAACTTTCCATTGCGTTTAAATTTCTGTTTATTTATTTTATTATTTCCAGAATTGGTTTATAAATACAGAGTTATAACAAGTACTGTCCCTCAAACCAATCTGGAGATTTCCTTACACCATGAATAAGAGCTCGGCTGCACGAGGGTGGGTGTAGGGCCAACTTGAGGAGACCATTGAAACTTTACTTTCTCTTCTCATTGACATTCAACGTTCTCTCCTCAGAATCTCCTCTGTTTTACAGTGCATTTACAGGTTGCTCTAACCGTTCACGTCCAGAAGTTCAGATTATTCAATACAGGAAGTCCAATAATTATGTTGTCTTTTATTTTCCGTTGGCCAAACGTAACTAGAGCAGAAGGCCTAATAGAAAGTCCCTAATTCTCAGAGTATCTTAAATATCTCAACAGCTTTCCCTTCTCAACAACTCATAAAAACCAAACTGAAAACAAAAGAAAAGGATATGTTAGAACACTTAGCCAATCAATGTGACTATTCCAGCAGCCCACATTTGTATAGCTATACATGATTGATTACTCTAGACAAGTAATCAACAATCATGGTTTTATCTCCCTGCGAAAATGATTGCTAAACTTACTGCAAAGTGAAGAAGTTTCAATATGTCATAGCTCCCAATCAACTTTTTTAGGATGAAGAAGCTAGAAGAACAAAGCAAAATCAAAGGAGCCAAGCTGCCATTTCATGTCTAATGTCACTTGTGTAACACAAGACGGGAGGGGTGAATTGTGACCAATTTAAAAACTCAGTTGTCTAAAAAGGGAAATAGTCGACTAAACTTTTCCAGCATGTTCGATCGTAACAAAAGTAAATTGTGCAGATTAAAGACACAGAGGCTTTATACTGGTTCAGTACCGATGTGGTACCTACATCCAGTTCCCTTGGGTCACAAGGGCTCTCTTTGATCTTCAATATTGAGTCGTTACAACAGTTGTGGTTTTAGTTCGTTCACCACTAACGATATTCACAACAGTGTTCGTCTATGCTTGACACAACTCTTGCTATCTTTTGTGACACTTATAAACTCAAGATAACAGTATTTGTACTAGAACTAAAAAGATTCCGAAATGTTTAAAAGTTGTGTTTTTCTATCTTCCAGCCTTATTATAGGAATGACTTGAGGTCTTGTTATATTCTCTTGAACTAGCCGTTGCAGATTGACAATTGATTGAGGCAAAAATATTCTAATAGATTTGACCCAAGGGTAGCCTCTGAATCCAACTTACGAGGAAGGCTGAATTCAATGATCTTCTTTCCTTCTTGCGTTCCTGATATATACGAGTGATTTGTGACACAACTTGATTGATCCATCATCAAAATCTTCTGAGCTCTTTCTCCATAGACTCTCCTTAGTTTGGTAACTGACTTCCCCATATCAGCTGCATTAGATATTATTTCCTTTTGATAGCATTGCCGATTTCCTGCAATCAATTAGAGTAGATTAGATTTGCACTATTTTCATCATTAAAACTTAGGTGTAACAACTTGGTTTAACAATAATCAACAACTGAAGGCTTCTCAATTATTCAAGATCTAGCATAATTTCAACGACATCATGATACGTGGGTTCTGTTTCCTAACATCTGATGCAAATTAATGCTGATTTACAAGTTCTAAGCTGCCATATGAGGCTGACTCAAAAAGGGAAAGGAAAGAAAACAACAGATAAAATGAACAAAGAAATACGTGATGAAAAAGAACTGAGTTTGAAAAAGTACCTGATTGTGAAATAGAGATTGCATGTTTCTGACCATTCATGCTCTTCCTCGCGATTCCACGAATTTACTTGAGTTTAAGAACAACGAACAGAAGATTGAACAACGCAACAATGACAATGTATCAATGGCCAAATCGAGCCTAGTAGAAAAGCAAAGGAGGAAATCCTCAAAATAAAGTACCAAGTTACTCTGCATCATATTTGGAACAGCTAATCAGTGTGGAATATCTCAACAGCTTTCCCTTCTCAACAACTCATAAAAACCAAACTGAAAACAAAAGAAAATGATATGTTAGAACACTTGGCCAATCAATGTGCTACTATTCAAGCGGCCCACATTTGTATAGCTATACATGATTGATTCCTCTAGACAAGTAATCAACAATCATATCTGACTACGAAAATGATTCCTATTTTACTTGGTTTCATTATGTCATAACTACCAAGTGAAGAAGTTTCAAAATAATCACCAGATTTGGCCAATTCACCAAATGTGCATTGACTACAACAATTACACCAAGTGTTGTTTATGTCAACTTTGGAAGCGTTACTGTTATGACTCCTAACCAACTTATTAAATTTGCTTGGAGACTTCAGCAAACATTCTTATGGATCATAAGACCTGATATTGTTTCAAGTGATGCATGGATTATTCCACCCGAATTCGTGGAAGAAACGGAGAACAGAAGTATGCTTGCTAGTTGTTGTTCACAGAAGTACTTAGCCATCCGGCAATTGGAGGATTCTTGACTCATAGTGGATGGAATTCGACGCTCGAAAGTCTAAGCAGTGGGGTGCCTATGATATGCTGGCCTTTTTTCGCTGAACAACAAACAAATTATTGGTTTTCTGTCACTAAATGGGATGTTGGAATGGAGATTGATAGTGATGTGAAGAGGGATGAAGTGGAAAGCGTTGCAAGGGAATTGGCTGAAGCATCTGCTAAAGAACATTCAAGCATAAGCTTCACACTGCCGGATACTCACCATGTGTCCATGAAATTGAGAGGGACATTCCACATAAGAATGATCCATGACAACTCTCTGCCCAGCTTTTCTTTACCATATAGAGCAACAAGATCTGGTCTAAAAAACTTGGCACGATTGAAAATCAGCTGAGAATAAATACTCGAAGAGGACATAGTCTTTTCCCGTCATTTAGGCAAAACTGTAAATGCTCAACATAAGAATTAATACTTACACAACTTTTTTCCTTTCTCAAACTGAGAAACGTGCCTTTAATGTGAAACTTCAACTGCAGTCTGAAATCGATAGCAGGTAAGGCACCTAAGATCTACTGTTGGTAGCCGATGGAGCTCATCATGGTAAATATATTAGAGCTTCACATTCAATAGTGGACATGTGCATTACTCTAAACCATCTCCTCCTTGCTCAACTCACTCAAAAAAGGACAGAATAAGAATACATGAATTTCTATCGAGAAGAAAGTTCAAGCAAGACATGAACTAAAAATCATCAAGTATGATGAAGAGTGAGATATATGACAAGAATACATGAATTGCAATGGAGATGAATTTTCAAAGACAATAAACATATGGCTGACATATATGTGCAGGGTAAATAATGACTAGTTTATCAATATTACCTTTTGCTAACTACTTTCTAGAGCAAATTATTAAATCCTATTTATAATAAGTTTTTGTCATAATGTATAAAGATTTCTGTAGTTGTAACATATAAGTAACTCTTTTGACAGCTAACCTTAAATTTCATTTCGAGCAAAGATGCTTCCTCTGCTTCACAGTGCAAATAGACGCTACACACTGCTCAACAAGATATAACGAATAAAAGGAATTAACACGCAAGTAGTAAGTAGTAAAAATGTGAAAAACGACTACAGAAGGAGAGACAGAGAAATTAGCATCACATGAATGCTGAAAAGGGACACATGCTTTTGCTATCAGTAGGGCAAAATTTGAAGCCGTATTGCTGTCAACTCCTGACAATGCAAGTTTAATTATCATGGATGATGCGTAACTCTGTGAGACAGGGGAGTCTCTGTAAACCCCACTCCTTTCGCCCATTCACCAGTTTCTTGCAATTCCTGATCAGAAGGACTTCTAAATTGAAGGGCAATCCTCCTTCAGGAAAGGACTCTACAATTAATCAGTTTCAGTTTCTTAAGAGATGGAAGGAGTTCCTGCATACGTTCTGGCAGCGACTTCAGCTTCTCGCAGTTGCAAATATCCAAAGTATGCAAAGACGTCGTTTGAGCCACCGAAAGTCTTTCAAGATTCTCATTTATCCTGAGTTCTTCAGTCCCGTTGGGAATCAAAAGCCTGGTAAGGCCGTGGCAACTGCTTACTTTCAAATAGCGTGCTTGTGGGACCAAGTCAGGTGATATCTCATTTATAGAATCACATCCTACCAGTTCCAAATTCTCCAGAAACATGTTACTTCCTCCAGCTGATGACTCCAATTTCAATTTCCCACAATGCTTTATCTTTATTTCCTTCAAGGTATTTGGCAGACTCCTAAAAGGCAAGGAGGTAAGAGACTGACAATCACTTATGCATAATTCAACTATCTGTTTCATTCCCTGAAGTTGAGACAAAAACAGTTCAGCATCATCAAAAAGAACTCCAACCTTAGGAGAACCTTCAACTTCAAACTTTTTTAAACTTGAAAATTGGATAGGTGTCTCCAGATTGAGTTCCGGACAATTTGAAATTGTCAAACTTGTCAGAGAACAAAGATTTTCAGGCAACTTTCCAATCAACTTGGGGCAATTCTTAATTGAAATACTAAGAGACAATTTCACCAGCTCAGAGAATGAATGATCAGCTAGCCAATTTGGAAAATTTGTCCCTCTATATCTGTTGATCACGAGTTCTTTTATGTTTGGATTTGGATGTAGCTCACCAAGTATGTCTCTTTCATTTTGTGAACTGTCCGCAGTACTTACACTCCACTCCAATGATAACTTTTCAATATGTTCCTTTCCTCTCAGGTTCGCCTTCAAAGCTTCCCTTCTATCGGCCACATTTTCCAACTGTCGAATTGATAGAGTTCCATACAAGCTGCATAGTTCACCCAAATCTTCCATTCTCGAACCACTGCTACCACCAAGAAAAAATTGAACTCCCAATAGCACACGGATGCTTTTCAACTTGCTCAGTTGTTGCGGCTTCTTCAAGCAAGGNAATGAGCCGATTTCTTGAAGTAAACCTTTTGTTATTCTAAAAGAATCATATGGTTCAGACACACGCTTTCGAATCGAAATAGCCTTTTACCTTCTCATCGCTGTAAACAACTTTAGCAAGTGTTGTCTTGCCAACCCCAGGCATTCCAACAATAGGAATTACTCTCAAACTTTTATCATTTGTATCAACAGATAATAAACGGCCCACCAATTCCTCTATTTCATTTTGCCTGCCAAAGATTTCAGATTCATCAACCACAGAAGTATCTTGTCTAGTACAAGTTCCTTGTTTACCCGAATCAAGATACCCCATTAGGCCAAGGCGGCCGATTTGCTTTTCCAACTCCTCCAATGTTTCAATGGTCTCTTTCAACTTCTCCTTTATGTTAAGAAATATTCATCACTCAAGCACAAGTTGAGGTCACTTACCTGTTGGTTGCTTGTTTCAGCATGATTTTGATGCTGACCTTCCGCCTTAACTCTCAGAACTTCATAATTGATTTCTTCCATTAAGTTTTCAGCATTGTCGACAGCATCCTGAAGTTCATTAAGCCACTGGTTGATGTATCGATTTGATGTCTGCTTATTCTGTGCATCACTTAGCACAGCTTGAAGACCAAGCAAAGTCATCCTCAGCTTCTTCAACAGTCCAACATCGTGCTTGCCCCTTTGAAACATCTTCAACAGCTCACCCTGAGGAGAAAGCCTATCAAAGAGAACATTCAATACTGAAGATAGAAATGCACCACCAACTGCTAAGCCAATCTCCATTTCTGAAAGCTGCAAAGCAGAACTAGAAAATCACAAAATGATTAAAACTTGGAGAGGATTAATATTTCAATCTTAAAAATAGTCTTAGTTTTACCTGTTCAATGCTAAGAGTAATATGCAAACAAGAATGCTCTAGCATGTGTTACTTGTGGTTCTTAGAAGACCTTATACATCTCTCTCTTGTTTTTTCTGAAAATTAAAGCAATACTGTCCTTTGTTTTTTTTTCTCCTTTCAAAAAGTAAGACTTTTAACCAACAAAAAAACAAAGACTAGGCATGTTTTGACTATTTATTGAATAATTGAGGGAAGAGGAAGGGTACTTGGGAGTAGGGCTATGCAAAATTTGGTAAATACCAAATTACCGTATCGAAACCGAAAATTTTTGTATTCGGTATTCGATATTTTGGTATTCAATATGGTATTTGGTTTAAGTTTTAAAAAAAATGGTATTAGATATGGTATTTGGTATTTTAAACTAAAATACCAAAATACCGATACCGTACCAAAATATATATTATACTTACACTATACACATTTTTTTAATTGTATCATAAATACAAGAAATCTAAAATTTTACTTTCCTTTGTTCTCTAAGTTTATCAATTAACTCTGAGCAAGTAACAACTCTAAGTTTTCTCTCTCTAGGTTGGTATTTGCTGGTTTTGGACAAATTGTCAACAAACGTTTTTAGTTTTGTACTTTTGAGTACTTTAATTAAGAATATTAACATCTATGACTCTATGCACTTGTTATGTTCAAACCGAATAAACCGAACCGAAAGGAGAAAAATCGAATCATACCAAATTTAATTAGGTACGGTATTAATATAGCATTTTACGAAACCGAATACCAAAAGTACCGAACCGAAATATCTAAATACCGCATCGTACCGACTGACTAACACCCCTACTTAGAAGTATAGAAAGGAACAGGGTGAGGGACTGAAAATAAAAGAACCTAAAATGATAATATTGCGTAAGGTATGTGTTAGGTGTGCCTTTTGTCCTTTAGCTTCATTTACTTTTCCACAGCTTATTATAGTGATAATTGGGCCTATCATGTCATGAATATTGTTTTAGAAATGGGAAATTTTTGTTCTTATACTGTATCGAAAACTATATTATCAAATATGTTCATGGTTTGAAAATTACCCGTCATGTTAATAGTTTTTCTATAAAAAAAATACAATTCATTAAATATGGAATCTTAGTAGTTGTAGTCTTCCTATTTAGGCGCGTTAAAATTAAGGAAGTAAATATTCTATTTGATATTTTAAAACGGAAATCACGCATTAAACATTATCATCAATTTCGAATCAAATTTTAGCGACTTTGTTCTGGCGAAACACTGTGTGAGTCCAAATATGTACCCAGTTTGTAGGTATTTTGTAGATAAATTGTAGATCTATCCTAACAATTGAAGCATCAAAAGAAAAAGATAAAAAGATTTGTTCGAGCTCATAACATATTGAGAATCAAACTCTGGGAGATAAATTTTAATGTGAAGGAACCCGACATCATAACCATCAAATCGACCAGGCTTGTGCTCATCTTCCCGGGCACAAAAACATTGGGACAAGATTGCAGAGGTGCCGACAGTGCCTTGGCTATGGAAGAAATAATGGGATTTTGATACAGAAATTGTGGATGTGGGAGGAAAACGTGGGTGAAGGTGTGGGAATTGGAGAGAGAAAGTGGGGGGAGTGGGATTAGAAGGAATATACGGTACCATTAAATTAGGAGTGTAATTAATACCCTTAAAAACCACTAATAGTATATAATTGATAATTAGGTATATTAAATATAATTATATTAAACCTTAAACATTGAAGGTAATTTTGTTTCCTATATGGCATAGAAATATAAAAATTTCTTTAAAAATTGTGGACAGTTAGTTTCTGTTGAATTCTTGCTGAAGATTGAATGACAGCCTATCATTCTTGAAAACTTTTCCTTTCCACAAATATTTTTACATGCGAGCAAAATGTGTTTGATGGAAATTCTCTTTGTTACGCGTGTAGTTTGGTACGCTGCTACGGTGGGTTAAGGCGCGAGATTAAATTTATATCTTTTTTGATTGATGGTTAATGATATTCCAAAATAAATTTATATCGTCAATCAAATATAATATAAATTTAATTCCAGACTTTATATTGAATATTTTACTTTATCTCACCTTATCCCATTAAACTTGAAATTATTTTATCCTATCTTTCATATGAGATAAATTGGTCCAAAGATTAAAGTTTTAGAACTATAATTTCATAATAATTTAGTCTGCACGCATGTCAAACGATCTTATAAATCTTGAATAACTAATTCTTGCATGGGTTATACACCCTATTCAATAGTATTCTTATACGTAGCAAATCATGACATTAGCAATATTCCATTTTTAATACATAAAATAAGCATATATATGACAGAATTGCCCTTTAAAAACCTTTTCCAAATCCTTTCCAACGTTCTTAGGGTATTTTTGTAAGCAAATAATTTAAAAAAAGTATGCAATGCATGTTATTTTTAATACACCAAACTAAACAATCGATAAGAAATAATCACAGCGTAACTAATCCCAGGATAACCAAACCCAACATTATTAATTCTAACATAACTAATCTCATTATTACTAATCCCAACATTACTATTACGCCTTATTTAATACTATTCTTATACACCCTACCAAACAACCTCTCTTTAATATCTTAATAGACATTAATATATCTTGAAATAGTCTCGACAAAGAGCTTTGTTTTACCTATTAATTGAATTGCAAGATAATACTCCTTCCGGTACATAATAAGTGACCTTTTGGCATTTTTATTTTAATCTAAAATAATATCATTTTACATAATTAAGAAGAAATTAATTTTATTTTTCCAAAATTGTCCTTATTTACAATCTTAATGTGTCAAGGTAATAATATGCAGATTTTAATTAAGAATAATATAGTAAATACATCTTTTTTTCTTTTGGAATTAGTATTTTCTTAAGAGATGTATCAAAAATAAAAAAAATCATTTATTATGAACCGAAAGGAGTACACTAGTATTCCTAAAACACAAAATTACCAGCGACAATGAAAAAAAAAAGGATTTAATAAGTGAGGATGCCACATAAGGAACACGTAGCAAATAAGAGTCAAATTAAAGACACTTGTGATCTACGTGTTACAACTGAATACCTTCTAATTATGGCTTTACATTTTCATCGCCGTTAGCTGAGGCTAAAATTGTGGATGGAAATAACGATAAAACAGAGGACAAAGATTTTGAAAGACATCCTTCTTTTACTACTACGTCTAGACAAGTGGGTTTTTCCAAAACAAAAGAAAGTCAAGGTATCCCTTTTTTTATTAGCTTGCATTAATTTCACGAGTTCTACCATCCCCTTTTTTTGGGATAAATGTTGTGTTCGGGCTATTTTATAACTTATACCATCCCCTTTTTTTGGGATAAACAATTCTTCTTGAGCCGAGGTCTATCGGAGACGGTCTATCGGAGACAGCCTATCTACTCCCTAAAGAAAAGACAGTCTGCGTACATACTACCTTTTGAGACGCTAATTATATTGTGTGGTTGTTGTTTAGTCGAGGCAATTCTTACTTGTTCATCATTGCCTCACTCATCGCACAACACACCCTCCCTTGGCATAGTCCTAAATAAAAATGTGAAACCAAGGAAGTTAGTGCCTAGGAAATATCAAGCAGAAGAAACAATCTATTGAGGGCAAAACATCACTATAATATGGAAAGAAGCAGATAAGAGCCCAAACCGCGTCCAGTAGACTTCCTGTTCCGCTCATCCCTTCATCGGCTCTTTCATCGATACTGTAATATTACCTATGTTCCTAAACTTGGAAGGGATGGCAGAGCATTGGTGGTTAGAATGGCGGAGCATAGGATGTTAGAGTGCGAACATTAGCAACCATATGTTGGAGGACAATATAGATGGCTATTGTCAGTGGCGGATGTACAACTATACGTACGTGACATCCAGAGCATAAATTTATGTGAAAATTTCAGTAAAATTATAATAAATAATAGTTATGAATACTTAACTGTACAAATATAATGGGTTTAATGCTAAAAATCTTAAAGTTTGAACACACAAAGTTTAAATTCTGGATTGCCTTTCGTTATTGTCTACTGGACTGCTTTCTTTCCATGATATCAACAGATTATGACAGGAAGAAAGGGGAAAAAACAAGCGCTGAAGTCGAGTTCTCTTTCCCTAATAGCCGCAAATCAAACTTAATTTTTAAATATGCTCTAATATAGACGCG
The DNA here is from genome assembly GCA_005239495.1 of Nicotiana undulata. Classification (NCBI taxonomy): domain Eukaryota; kingdom Viridiplantae; phylum Streptophyta; class Magnoliopsida; order Solanales; family Solanaceae; genus Nicotiana; species Nicotiana undulata. The sequence continues at coordinate 119,100 of ML251654.1, read as the reverse complement.
ATAATGTACAAGCTGCAGGTAGAAACCATATCAAAAGGACATGAGACGAAGACATTGTTTTCATACATGAGTTTGGTTTGTTTTACTTGAGTTGTTACTATGAACGACGAATACTTCAGTCCTGTACTTCTTCAGCCTCGTCTTTTGACAGAAGATACCAACCGAGAGCACCAACACCAGTTACTAGTCCAGCTACTACAGCATAGTTGCGATACTTGTCGTCCGATACCCCGGGCGTTGAGGAGGTCTGTGCACTTGCAGCAGCATCAGTTACTGATCCTGACCCGCCAGAGCTTGTTGCAGCTTGTTCTGGATTAGGACCCTTCAAAAATTAAGACATCAGGCAGGAATTTTATGTAAAATTCAAAGGAAAAAGTAACACATTCAAAGAAATAGGACTGAAACATAATCAGACCCTCAACTTTGGGTATCAGCAGGCAAGTACAACTTTGGGTGTGCACAAGTAGGTACCTCAACTTGTATGAAGTTGAACACGTAAGCATAAATGCTGACGTGGCACCAAAATTTTACAGGTGTCTAGACGATCATTTTGTTAGTTGGAGTATTTAACTGACAAAGTGGAGACAAATTGAGGTGCCTACTTGTGCACGTCCAAAATTGAAAGGCATACTTGCCAGCTAAGGCCAAGTTCGAGTGCCTATTTATATATTATGCCTACATAATAGGATGTTTTTATTAAACGAGCTGCACTAAGCTACGAGTTTCTGTAAAAGAAGAGTTTTTTCTTAACATTGAAAATTAGGCAACAAACATTGAAGTGGATATCATGACCTCACAGTCTAAAACAAAGGTGAAAGGAAAAGGTCAATTCTGAAATTTCATTTTCCATTCTCTTTATTTTCCTGCGATTCCGTTCAGCATAGAAAATTAAAGATGATAATTGTCCCGGATATTCTCAGATTAACACTTGAAATGGCAAAAACTTATGAAAAGCAAGAAACATACACAAATCCAACTAGGCAAGTAGTATGATGGATTTTTACTTAATTATTATGGATTTCACGTCACGCTAGCATCGATGAGCTTAAACGATCAAAGGTCAACACACCCCTGAGAGAGACCACATTCGATCAGTACTACAACAACAACAAACCCAATGAAATCACACAAGTGGGGTTTGGGTAGGGTAGTGTGTACGCAGACTAACCTTACCTAATCAGTCTATACCAAAAAAAAAAAAAATTATTACATACCTTGCGTGCAAGCTTCTCCAGCTTCTCCTTCTCAACTTTCTAAAGAGTCAAACAGAACATTAACTAGTTAGACAATTCAAAATCAGAGCTACCGCAGAAAACATCCAGTATGATTAGAAACTTCAGAATAAAGCATCAAAAAAACTTTTGAGTTATGACCCCCTTAACCAACAGAAGTATCGAAATGACATGAAAAATACACACCGCGTATAAAAAAACAGAATTGGCCCAAAATTGTACACTACATCATCTTTAATTTACAACAGTTAGCTATATGCTTGTTTGCTACAAAATATAGACTAAGAAATAGCTTCTTTCCTTTTACTGAAGCAAGAAGGGGTGGTGAAAGTTACACATACCTTTTCATTTTCTATATTCTAGTGAAAAAATGAGCTATTATATCTAAACATGTCATGTCATAAGGGTAAAATTGGGATACTAATTTGGAAGTTTCAAAATAGAGGAAGATATAATTCTTCCTATGATAGACTAAAAAGAAAAGTAAAAAGAAAAGTAAAATGGGACAGAGAACAACAACAACAACACCAAAAAACCCAGTGAAATTCCAATTCCACATGTGGGGCCTGGAGAGGGTAATGTAGACGCAGACTTTACCACTACCTTATGAAGCTAGAGAGATTGTTTCCGATAGACCCTCGGCTCAAGAACAATGAAAAGGACATAATAAACAAACAATAACAACAGCAAGGCAAAGTGGGACGGAGAGTAAGTGATAAATACTCTCGTTGATGTTTGATGATCATGCAAAAGAAACAATGGATTGATAACTAAAACTGCTAGGCAAGCTAGTATAATGATACTCAAAATCAAGATGAAATAAGCAATATGAGAATGAGAAAGATCAAACATCTAAAATAGAACACCACTGAACCATTGTGCCGATTAAATGATAGACCAATAAAGTACACCATATACACTTGATTTTAGGCACGTTATTAAGCAAAACTGAAAATCACCTTGATGTAGACATTTTCAGCTGCTCTTTCCTCCTCGCTTAGCACTTTGCCACTGCTGGAGAACCTACGAGAAACATACCTGAAAGCATTCCTGGATGCCATCTCGGTTTTGTCTCCAGCGTCTTACTGCAGTCGAAACAGTCATCAAATGAGCTGATATATAGTGATTTTAATGGATGTTCAGAGTAGTGTTCAAAGAATTGAGTAAATGTGTCCTTTTTTCTTGTCCTAGTTTAGGTTCATTCCAGCATCATATGTTCACTCAGAATCAACAATGTGTATAATTGCTAATTGATTACTTGCAACAGACATATATCGGTTTTCACAGGATAGCGGAGCAAGAGAGCAAAGGTGCTTCCACAATGACGGAGACGATTTTACTCCCACAGAATGTTCATATAGGCATATTACATATCAACTAGGAACAGTATCACGTAGTTTTACTGCATGTCAGTGTCAGAAGAGTGCAAGTGTCAGCGCAAATTGAACTGCATGTTTTCGTGAAGAAGGAAGCAAATGATGAAAATATTAAAAATATAATAATGCATAGAAAGAAAGCTACATGGACAATGAAATTGAAACAACTGCAGTTCCGTGTAAATATGAAGTAATAATAATTTCAATTAAATTAAAACCCATATTAATTAGTTATTCAAATTCAACAAGGGAATTTTAAGTTTCTCGTTCAAATTAGTGACTACTTTTATTTATTCTGAATTTCTATCTACCATAACTCTACTTCTAATCATTAACATAACCACCCTTAATATCTCTTAACGTACATTTAAATATCATTATGCTAGCAACATATTTATTCTAGTGTTTCCTTCTTTAAGGCAGTCCATTGCCATCGAGGCTCAAGGCGGCTCAAGCGTTAATGCCTTGATGTTTGCACAAAGGCGCCACTTAGTCAAGGAAAAGTGACCAGTCTATGCTGTATCGAGCTTCAATGCTTAAGCATGCCTCAAGTGGGCTTCATAAGTACTGCTACACGCTGCAGATCTATCTCCGTAGAAGCTGTTCAAAGTTTCCAAAAGCCCCTCTACGTGCTAAGGATCAGATTGGCTACAGTTTCTAAACCCCCTAGGTAAGATTTTTACTTTAAAAACTTTTCTTGAATGATCTATTCATATTCATACAAATGGATGCTCTTTTCAAGACATCTTCAAGACATACCAATTCCAGACAGTCAAAAGTTTTACGGAGACGAAGATAGAACAGTGTATTAATCCTATAGGTTTTATGCATACCATTTTAGATAACTATATGCAGCCGTAGTCGCACTGTACAGACCACAATAAGTTTTGTAAAGCAGCAACGACGTTATCAGGTACACTCTACAGACCACAATAAGTTCTATGCACAGCAACGTAATTGTTAACCGCCGGAGAAAACAACTGAAGCTTATTAACACAAATGGTATTTTATCACCATACTTCTGCTGATGATTTATATCCTTGAACTTCGAAAAGCCACTCGCTATTCATGCTCTATCGAACATATCAATCAATTAATCAACCAACTATCAACTATTTATGACTCTATCACAAATTAGCTAGGATCTAAATCATCTGTATCAGTTCCTCTCTACTCAGACTCACATTCCAAGGTGGACACGTCCCAACTAATTCAGCAATTAGAGGTTTCATAGTAGTGTATAGACTATAGTTTTCCCTAGCAATCAACCTACCATGACCAGAAGCAGATTCCAAACTTGAACTTTATGGATTCGAGTTTGGAATTCTACCACAACTCATTCGAAATATTGGGATCAAAATCAATTAGTTGTACTTAGTGAATATTTGAATACAATACAGTGTTCGAGTCAAAGCTACTGGTCTCGGATGAACCCATAAGTTGCAACCTGCATCCAGTTCTGACTGCGACTATCCTATGATGACATATATGTATCTAGTTGGGCCTTTATGTACACATACTATATGTCAAATCCCCTTCACTTCTTTATGTATTTACTTCTTTATATTTCGAATCCATTAGTGAAAATCCTGTTATGCTGATACATATTGTATACACAGACACACATACACACATATTATACACACACACTTGACAACTATCTGCAAATCATGTTATGTCGATAGATATAATTCGAATCCCTTAGTGAAATCCTGTTATGCCGACACATACCGTATACACATACACACATATTATACACACACACACACTTGACAACAATCTGGAAATGAAACGAACATATATGCACATATAAACGCGTGAAACTAGAAAGCTCTACAAATAAAATGACAAAAAATATCGTAAAATCAAAACAGTTAAGAAAAATTTCAACAATGAAACATAAATGCAGAAAAATTAATTCTCAGTGCATAAAGCCACGCATTAAGCAATCGAAGTAGGATAAAAAATTGTTGAAATAAAAACCTAAAAATAAAGCCCTAATATAATGCTGACCTTGTTGTTTCAGGTGGAAAGAGAAAATGTAGAGAGAGAAAGTGACTTGACTTGGCGAAGAAGAAGAAAGTGATGTGTCAGTTTCCCAAATTGGGGCTTTGTTGGATCTAAAGGACATTTAATGGGCCGGCCCAGAGTTTTTCCATGGTGTTTGGTTTTGGGATTATTACACAAATAATCGTCCATATTCATTAGTTACCTTTTCTACCCATATACATAATTTATACATTGAATATACATAATTATACACATATAATACATAAATTATGAAGATATTATACATTCACCAGCTATTTTTAATTTGAGTGGTTGGATGAGCGGCTATTTAGGTTAATTCTTCTTTGGTTTTTGGACTAAAACTCAGATAAATTTCAAGAGGGATTTTTAAAGGGCAGCTCGGTACACTAAGCTCCCGCTATGCGCGGGATCCGGGGAAAGATCGGACCACAAGGGTCTATTATACGCAGCCTTACCATGCAATTCTACAGAAGGCTGTTTTCACGGCTTGAACCCGTGACCTCCGGGTCACATGGCAGCAACTTTACCAATTACGCCAAAGCTCCCCTCCTCAAAAGGGATTTTTATTTATATGTAGTACATTGAAAAGTTACTTATCCTCACTTTTTAGATTTTAACCTAATTACAAGGTAATATATAAATTAATAAGTTTTAAATTAGTTTTGTAGCCTTTTAATGTGGGAATCAAATTCCACAAATCTCTCTCGTCCCTCTCTATTTTCACGCTCATGTCTCTTCTACTAATCTGCATCTGGAAGTTTCCACACCAACGATTATATACTGGAAAAACAGAGAAAGTTGTTAAGAGAGAATCAAAATCACCATCTATTATTGAATTCTCTCGGGGAAAAAGGATATTAGAAAGAAAAGAGAATTTGATTTTTTTTTATTTAAATTATTATTTATTTTGATTGGTTCTATACAGCAGAACTCAGGGAGAATTTTAATATTTTGAGTATGTCGCATATATAAACAGCGACCTATTGTTAACTAATTTTCCAGCAAATTCATTTTAGGGTGGAGAGTGGTGACGGGTGACTACATTATCAATTTTAGGTGTCAATTCTAATTTTGATTTATCAATCATTTTTAAAGATTTTTTTTTACATAATTAGAAATTAGATTAGAAGTGCTATTAAAAATTACGTGCAGCTTTTTATAATTAAATGATTCTTAAAAATTGAAAATAATTATGGTTAAAGAAAATAATAATTGGAACTCAAGGGTGTGGTCAATGAAGTGGGTGAGAATCATGAGGTCTCGGGTCAATTTCCAGCAGAGTCAAAAACACTAGATTAGATAATTTCTTAGTTGAGATACACGCAAACAAACCCGAACACCAAAGAAAAAGTTGATTGATTCACCAAGTTATAATATGTCACATAAAGTGATTAAAAGTGAGGGAGCCAACTAATTTTGATTAAGCACACATTTTATGTGTGTATTGGTTTTGTTTAAATTTTAAGATGAATAAAACTCATGTAATATATGCAATATGAGTATAAACCAAATCAATAAAAACATGATTAATGATTATTAGACTAATTTTTCGAAGACAAAAAATAAACGCATTCTTAGGCCTCATTTGTTTTTTTTTAAGATTAAGACGTTTGAATCTGAATACACATCTGAATATCAAGATGTGTATTAAGATTAAGACATCTGAATCTGAATACACATCTGAATATATTAAGATGTGTATTAAGATCTGAATAGAAATAATTAAGACTGTTTGATTTTTAACATCTGAATGTATAAAATTTATCTTTATTTGAAAATTAATAAACATAAAATTCAAATGAAATACTAACTAATCTAATATTCTATCAATAATATATATAGTTTTTTAAAATATGATAGTTGTTGGTGGTGATGGTTAACGGGTGATAAAGGCGGTGGTTGATGGTAATTTTGGTTGATGACGGTGGTTCATGCTAGTAGCTAGTAGTGATTGGTAGTGGTGCCAATTATGATTGAGGATGGTGGTGTGTGGTGATAGTTAATAATGGTAGGTTGTGGTAGTAGTTGTGAGTGAGAAATGTGGTGGGTGGGTGGTGGTAGGTTATAATAATGGGCAATGTCGGCTGTGATTGTTGGCGGTGATTGGGTGGTCAGTTGTTGTAGTTGAGGTGGATGAGTGTTGATTGTGGGTGAGAATGATATATGGTGGTCAGAGTGGCGGGGATAGTGGGTGATGATGGTCGATAATCGTGGGGGCTATGATTGAGGATGATGGTGGCGTGGTGGTGATGGAGGTGGGAGTGATGGTGGTGGTTGAGTATGGTGGTGGTGGTGGTAGTTGATAATGGAAGGCGGTTGCGGCAGATAATAATGAATATGTGATAGTATCTTAATGAAATTAAATCTCTGTTATAGATCTTAATCATACAGACCTATTCAAACCCATTAAGTGGTTGTGAAGTTAAAAAAAACAATAACACTTAATTATTAAGATCTGAATAATCAAGATTCAGACTTTAAAAACAAACACACTTAATATCTGAGATCTGAACGATTAAGATTCATACCTCCATTAAGTGCAAACAAATGAGGCCTAATCATTCATAATCTCTTGGGATGCCATCAGTATTTT
>ML251654.1:34915-110031 GCA_005239495.1 Nicotiana undulata | reverse complement strand
TACATTAATATATATATATATATATATATATATATATATATATATATATATATATATATATATATATATATATTATAAAAGCACGAATGTTTCACGCTAAATATTGAACGACCAAAATATTCCTAAAATATTGATCGACTATTATGCCCTCAATTATTTATATTAATTTATATTACAACTAAATAAAAGAAGGGCATAATTGGAAACACCACACGTTGAAAATATAAAATTGCGATAGAATACGAATTTAACCGTGTGATGAAATAAGAATTGGTTTTGGAGAAGACATGTATTAATCACGTAAGAAAAAAGTAGTGAGCAACAAGGAATCAAATTGGCAATGTTTCTCAAGTTTTGTTTTATTCTTGCATTAAATTTTGTCTTAAAATTTCGTCATTTGTTTCCCTGAACCTCAACATTCTCTTTATCTTATATAATTGTCTCTTTATCTTATACACTTGTATTATTTAGATAATTAATATATTTTTGGGAAATCAAAATCTTGTAAGATTTATCAAATCTCTAGTTATGCATATTTATCAATATTTATTTATTTATGTCTGTCTATCTATCTCTATATACATATTTATCTATCTATCTATCTATCTATCTATCTATCTATCTATCTATCTATCTATCTATCTATCTATATTATTATAAAAGTACGAATATTTCACGTTAAATGTTGAACGACAAAAATATCCTCAAAATATTGATCGGCTATTATGCCCTTACAGGACTAAATTCATTCGAAGAAATAATCCATATTGGCTTCACCAAATATTTCGACCTCTGTATTCAACTAAATTTCTGCGTGCTTGAATTTTGGTCAATCCACCGTGAATTTGAAATAAAAAACATAGATAGAAAATAAAATTTATTTAAAAATAAATAAATAATGGACTGAAGATTCTTCAAACTTATTAAAAATAAGACTCTATCGTCAAACAAACTTATTTCTTGTATGTATTTTTCCTTAAGTTTAATTTTTTGCTCCAAATAATTGACTAAAATTTTACGTCCGAAGTACGTACATAAAGACTAGTACTATATTAAAAGCACGAAGGCCCTTAGTGAAATGTCGTTCGCCTTTTTACCCTTTAAAAATGAATTTCATATTGGACACAATTATAATTTAAATTATTTTCCTAATATTTAGGACCTTAAAGTCAATTAAAAATTTAGCTATTAATTTTTTTTCTTTTCTGAAATATTTATAGATCCTAATATTTAGGACTTTAAAATTGATTAAGATTTTACTTTACATAAATTCTTTTCCTAATTAAAATATGTAACATATTTATAATTAGGAGTGCCAAAATTAAAAAAAAAAACTTAAGGCTAAACATTATCTACACGTAGAAGGAGTTCTTTGGCATAAAGTTTTTGAAAATTAAGTATAATTTGTTTATGTTTTTTCCCTAATAATTAGTATCTTGATATCAACTAAAATTTTATTTATTAAATTTATCCACTTTATTTGAACTAAGACCTTATATTTCGGATTTTGATATCAATTAGAATAATCAAAATCAATTAAACTTTTATCTTATACAAATTATTTAAACCTATAGCTATCCATATATTATATACTATATTAAAAGTACGAACTTCTTTAGCAGAATGTTGTTCGTCTTTTTTACACTTTAAAAAATGATTTCATATTGGATAAAAGAGTAATTAATTTTTTTCTAATATTTAAGTGAAATACGTTAAATTTTTGGTATTAAATCTTATTTTATTTGAACTATGTAGAAACTCATAATATTTAAGTTATATAAATTTGTTTTTTAAATTTCTAAACACTAAAAGTTACTATTGTAAACTACATATTTTTTTTAAAATTATGCTTATTTAAGTGATATAGAAAGTCAAATAATATTATTCATATGGTTTTTAAAAATTTACTCATCGATAAGATTTACGTGCAACGCGCGTACTCTGAAACTATCCACTCTAGGCACGCCCTTAGCGAAATATTGTTCACCTTTTCTGTCCTTTAAAAATAGTGTTCACACTGAACAAAATAGTCATTTTATAATTTTACTAGAACTTTAAAATCAATTAAAATTTTAGCTATTAAATCTTCACTTATTTAAAATATATAAGAATTGCTAAAATTTAGGATCGTTAAATTTTTTACCTTATAATCAAAGATAGATAAAGAAGCTACAACGCTAGAATTTTTTTATTCTTTATAGACATCATTAAACCCAAATTATCCTAAGAAACAAAAAAGAAGAAGAGAAATTCAAGTTATGGACGAACTAATTATTTGGATTTTATAATGCTTTATTAGACATTCTAGAATAACAAAACCTTTAAAAGGTTTGATAAAAAATAATTCTTATTTATATGTCATAGGATTCAAAAAACAAAATCTTGTGGAATGCTATAATAATAGGTCGTATCAATATATATTTATTTGGGTCAAACATAGTAACAATATTTAATTTTGTGACTGATATTAGGTTTTCTATCTTAGCCAATAATTTCTTAATTAATCCTTTCTTATTATGATTATTCAATTTAACTATAATATCTTTCATATTAATTTTTAAATATTTCAGACCTAAAATTAACTAAAATTTAAATTTTCTTATTTGAACTATGCAGAGAGATTTAGCATTCAGTACTTTAAATAAATTGAGTTTTAATTAACTTATATAATTTTTTATTATTTGAAAGATATAACATAATTTCCATCCCTTTCATGTTACAATTAAATATTTAAAACTTGGGATGAGCTATTATTAAGGATTTGAATCATAAAACATAAATTAGTTCCGTTAATGTTAATGCCAAATAATTAAGTCTAAAAATCAAATGAATTATTTGTTAAATTTGTCGTATAATTATAATTATTTTTAAGTTGACAACTCTTAGGATACCTAAATTTGTTTTTATAAGAATCATATTGGCAGTGAAAGATAATCAGAAAAATTTAAAAATTAACACGGAAGAGTTTATAGATAAGTCTTTTCAACTAAAATTATATGCTATATTTTTAGGAGCATAGTTTTTTTTTATTATTACAAACATATTATATTTAATGTAATAATATGATTTTCAAAAAAGTCATCTACACACAGACTTAGTTACACGCGCTAAGCGCGTACCATAAGACTAGTATATATATATATCCAACTTCTAATTTCCTAATCTCATATAAAGAGTAAAAAAAATTAGTACGCTTAATTCTTAAAATGGTAGAAAGATAACCTTCTTTTCTTGTGCGAAAATATTTTCTATCTTTACAGTAAAGAAAATCTCATAAACTTTCTTATATTATGTGTATAATTTACCATATCCGAAAATAGTAATAATGGTAACTATCCAAAATTATACGTATAATTTTTTTTACTAAAATACTTCACTTAAAAGAAAATACCACACTAACATAATATATAATTGTATTAAGGTTGTTAAACTTTTGGGGTCTTAATCCATTCAACCTCATATGGATTACTACGAATCATCCTAATATTAAAGTACGGGATGTAACAAATTCAGTCGAGGCCAGTTGGGTTCGGGCGGTAGGCGATCCATGTCCTTCTTCCACGCCTCGACCTCAGCCTTCACTGCGTCTAATTCCTCACGAAATTGTCCTATCACATCGAGATTTTGTTGGACCTACGGGACCGAACCGTTATCCACCACACCCGAGTCAGTGTCATTAACTTCAAAGATTCTTCTTACCTCCTCGTCCAGTTCAACTAGTTGTTTCTAAGCCACTTCTAGCTCAGCACTAAGGTCTTTTGCTTCCCCTTCTCTTTGCTCGCTGAGAAGCTTGGAGACATCTTTTTCCTCAGTGAATCCTCCAATCTCGGCCTCATACCAGCTCAGCTCCCCTCGGGATCGGAAGAAAGCCTCATGATGAACCACAAAAGCCTACAAACATGGAAAAAATAATTATACAAAGGGACTAAAGTACAAATATGTAAATTAACATCGACAAAGAAATTTGGATTTACCCGGTTTAGAGCATGTTGGGCTTCGTTGAAAAGACAAGGTGTTCCCACCTCATCCATCTTGGCCTAGTATTCTTATGTGACCAGACATCAGAGATAGCTAGCCACCCCTACAAGGACATCAAGGATCCAAACATGCTCCGGGGCTGAGATTACAATTGATCGCTTGCGTCGGAGAGAATCTCCGATATCTATAACCCCAAGTGAGTCTTTTGGGGTACCGCCCTCATCTTAGGGAGCCACGAGCGTGATCTATGTACAGCTCCAACCGCCTCCTCGGTAGCATTCTCGCCTCGAGGTGAAACGTCTTCAGCTCTTTCTGGCTCGGGGACTCCGACCGAGGTTTCCCCCTCGATCTCATCGAGTCAAGGTAAAGCAGTTTTAGCTTTCACCAGCTCAGTAGCTCCTCGAGTCTCGGAGTCAGCTCGTACACGAGCCACCAACCCAAAGTCATCATCTTCTTCTTCACCCCTTAGCCTTTGGACCGACTCCAAAATCAGAGGAATAACGATCCCCTTAGGCTTGCGGGTTGCTTTCTTTTTAAGCTTCTTTCCCTCAGAATCCGAAGCCCTTTTCCTCTTCTTCTCCTTCACCGGCTTCGAGGTAGGTGGTGGGGGAAGGATCTCTTCATCAGCATACGGGGTCCTCATCGTCACCTCCTTACCGAGACCTACAAAAGAAGAAAAATGAGTTAGCCTAGTAAAGTATTTGAACAATGGTCAAATTACTAAGTCAGGAAAAAGGGTTTACCATGACTATTGACCTCCCACCGACCCTCTGACAAATTGTTCCATGAGTGCTCATCTTGTGTCGATTGCAATACCAGGATCCTGACCCAGTTCTCGATTGGGGAACTGCACCCGGTATCCAAGCACCGACTGCATCAAGTAGAACGTCGATAAGAAAAGATGAAAACATGAAGACAACAAACAGAAATTTAGGACGGAGTTATACTTACGTTTCATATTCCATTTCTCAGGAAATGGCATACTCTCAACCAAGATTAAGTCTGTGGTCCTCACTCGAACAAACCGGCACATCCAACCAAAGTATTTGTCTTCGTTTATGCTCGAGAAAGGTGCCCTGGTGGCCCGACGTTGAAGCTTTATTAGCCCACCTCGATAGAGTAGAGGGCTGGAAAGTCATATGAGGTGGTCGAGGGTGAAGGGAAGCATGTCGATTTTGCTCACAAAGTAATGGAGTAGTATCACAATCCTCTAGAAAGAGGGGTGAATTTGGCCAAGTGTCACCTCGTATTTTTTACAGAAGTCTATGATGATCGTATAGAGGGGACCCAACGTGAAGGGGTAAGTATAAACACTTCGGAACCCTTCCACGTGGGTGGTGATTTCTTCTTCTTGAGCCGACACCACCACTTGTCTGTTACCCCAATTGTAATCTTTTTTAACTTGGTCAAGGAGTGTTTTGGGTATCGAGCATATATATCTAAATACCGACTCGCATCAACCCGGAACCGAGAAGGTTTTCTCTACCTTGAAGCCAGAATCGATGATGCACCCCCAGGGGAAGAACTCTTCGGGGCATGGCTCCACCGCTGGTTCCTCGCCGGCCGGCCGGGACGAGGAGGCAGTTTTTTTTTCTGCGGAATGGTTTTTGATATTTTAACCATGTAGTTTTTACGGGAAAAAAAGAGTAGAAATTGAAAAGAAACATTTGGTGTTTTGGGATGAAACGAACAAGGAAATTCAAAGATCTGAAAATATGAAGCTTTGAAGAAGGCAAAGGGCTCTTGTCACGACCCCAAATCCTAAACCGGTCGTGATGGCGCCTATCATGGGACTAGGCTAGCCAACAATCACACATTTACATATTATTTTCAAAATTTCCAAATATTTTTCAACATTTCATAAATATCTTTAATTTCCGAATTTCTAAAAAAAAAACTAAACAAGATAAACAGTCTAACAACTATCTCCAAGACCCAGAGTCAACATGTCATGAGCATCTAAGAGTAGTACCAAAATTCTACTGTCATAATACATAATCTCGGAACAAGGAGCTAGATAAAAAACAAGAAAGGGAAGTAGAGATGCTGTGAATGCTTAAAAAAAGCTACCTCGATGTCCTAACGCCGGCTCCACACGTAATAAGAAGACTAACGCTCGGTACCAGCACCTGAATCTGCACACAGAGGTGCAGGGAGTAATGTGAGTACGCCAACTCAGTAGTAATGAAAATAAATGAAGTCTGAACAGTAAGAAACACATAAGAGCAAACCACCAAATCACAATAAGAAAATCCTTATTCCCAATAGTGTATACATTTAGTCAATACGCTTTAAAAGCCAATTTCAGTAAAAAACCTTTGAAAAGTGTGATCTCCAATGATTTCAGAAACAATGCCCAAGAAATCTTAGTATAAAAATGAAATGAATCATAAATGATTACTCAGGCAAAATAAGTATCATAAACAGCCCCTTGGGCAGCTCATCACTAAGAAATAGTCTCTCAGCATGCCTCCCAATCACTCAGTATCAGCCCCACGGGCAACCTCACAGCCACTCATACCTCCCAATCACTCGTCACTCGGCACCCTCACTTAGTAGGTACCTGTGCTCACTGGGGGTGTACAAACTCCGGAGGGGCTCCTACAACCCAAGCGCTAATATCAAGCCATCTCGTGGCATAAATCACTTAGGCTCTCGGCCTCTCACATATCACAACAATGTAACATGCTGCAGCGTGCATCCCGATCCATAATATCCTCACAATAATGGCACTCGGCCTCACTCAGTCAGAAACTCTCAAATATGCCACTCGGGCCATCAATAAACGAGGTACTCGACCCAAAATAGTATTTTATATCACAAGTAATGTAAACAAGTCTGAGTCTCGAAAACAATTTAACATGAAATGATCGAGTGTAAATCAAAATCACTATAGTGAGGAATATCAAAAAATAGCCCCCAAGGGTCTAAACAGGTCAGCATAAGGCCCCAAACATGACTTACATCCCAAATACATCAATAGTATGGAAATACAGTTTACCATGTGATTTAAAAACAATTACGCAACTCAATAGTTGCCACGGGAAGGACCAAGTCCAAATCCCCAAATCAGTGCACGCCACACACTCGTCATCCCGTGTGTGCGTCACTCCAAAACCGTGAGAAGATGCTAAGTCCGGGGTTTCATACCCTCAGGACAAGATTTATAGTCATTACTTACCTCAAACCAGCCCGAAAAGCTACTCCGCAATACTCTTGCCCCTCGAATCGGCTCCCAAATGCTCTGAGTCTATAAAAAATCAGATTAAAATCATCAAAATATGCTAGGGAGACGAAACCCAATCGAAAACTATCAAAATTAGGCACAATTCCTGAAATTGGCCAAAACTGACCCCCGGGCCCACGTCTTAGAATTTAATAAAATTTACACCACAAGAATCCTCATCCTCCCACGAGTCTATACATACCAAAAACACCAAAATCGGACTCCAAATGACCCCTCAAATTCCTATTTTAAAGTCTCTTAATCACAAGCCTTAATTACCCATTTTTAGCACTGAGTTTGCCCAATGTTCACCACCAATGAGACCCTTAATCACACATAAACGAGTTTTGATTCCAAAAACCTTACCTCAACGAAGAACTATCGATTTCCCTTTTCAAAAACCCTTCAAAAGCTTCAAACCCACATGCAAATGGTGAAAGAATGCCCAAAATTCGCTAAGGACCCTTTACATATGATCTGCCTAGGGATTTTCGCACCTGCGGCCCCATTAGCGCACCTGCGGACCCTCACCTGCAGTCCCAGGTGCGCACCTGCGCATCCGACTTAAGTACCTAATTCCCGCACCTGCGATAACTTCTTCGCGCCTGCGCTTCCGCAGGTGCGACCACCCGTCCGCACCTGCGACCCCTTAACGAACAGCCAAACTACGCACCTGTGCAAGGTCTTCGCACCTGCGGACCTCGTGCCTATGGTCTTCCTTCGCAGGTACGACCACACCATCGGTGGTGCACCATCAACAACTTTGCTGCATATTCCAAGTCCAAACCTCCGTTAAACATCCGAAATCAATCCCGAGGCCCGCGGGACCTCAACCAAACATACCAACACATCCCATAACCACATTCAAACTTATTCGAGCCCTCGAAACACCAAAAACAATGCAAAAACACCAAAATCACATCAAATTCAAGCCTACTTTGAGATTTCTAAATTTCACCAAAGATGTCGAAACAATCCAAAACACATCCGATTGACCTGGAAATTTGCACACATATCCAAAATGACATTACGAACCTGCTACAACTTCCGAAATTCCATTCCGACCCCGATAGCCTATTTCCCACTGCCGACCGGAAATCGCCCAAAACCAACTTTCGCAAATTCAAGCCTAATTCTACACCGGACCTCAGAACCATATTTCGAACACACTCCTAAGTCCCAAATCACCTAACGAAGCTATCCGAGCCATAAAATCTGCATTCCGAGGTCATTTACTAAGAAGTCAACTCCCAGTTGACTTTTCCAACTATAAGGCTAATCTAAGAAACTAAGTGTCTCAGCTCTCCCCACGACTACTCCGAACTCGAACCAACCGACCCCAACACATCATAAACAGACTAAAAAATGCCTGACAAGGTAGAAACAAGAATAATATGGCTAATTCTATAGAACGACCGGCCGGGTCGTTACATTATCCCCCTCTTAAACAAACGTTCGTCCTTGAACAGATCTAGAAACATACCCGGAGTCTCAAACAAGTGAGGATATCTGCTCTGCATCTCCCGCTCAATCACCCAAGTGGCCTCCTCCATTGGCTACCCTCTCCACTGCACCTTCACTGAAGCTATATCCTTAGACCTCAACTTTCTGACTTGACGACCCAAAATAGCCACTGGCTCTACCTTATATGACATATCACCCTCAGGCTGCACTGTGCTGAAGTCTAAAACATGAGATGGGTCACCAATATACTTCTAGAGCATCGAAACATGGAACACCGGATGAACATTCGATAAGCTAGGTGGAAGGGCAAGTCTATAAGACACTTCCCCAATCTTCTGAAGCACCTCAAAAGGCCCAATGAACCGGGGACTCAGCTCTCCCCTCTTTCCGAACATCATAACACCCTTCATGGGTGACACCTTCAGCAGTACCTTCTCTCCCTCCATGAAAGACACCTCCCGGACCTTCTGGTCCGCATAACTCTTCTGCCTAGACTGCGCCGTGGAAAGTCGCTCCTGAATCAACTTCACCTTATCCAACACATCCTGAACCAAGTCTGTGCCCAATAGCCTAGCCTCTCCCGTCACAAACCAACTAACCAGAGATCTACACCTCCTACCATATAAAGCCTCGTACGGAGCCATCTGGATACTCGATTGATAACTATTATTATAAGAAAACTCCGCGAGTGGAAGAAATTGGTCCTATGAACCCCCAAAATCAATGACACAGGCACGTAACATATCCTCCAAAATCTGAATCGTACGCTCTGACTGCCCGTCGGTCTGAGGATGAAACGTTGTGCTAAACTCAACCTGAGTACCTAACTCTCTATGCACGACTCTCCAAAACTGAGATGTGAACTGAGTACCTCTATCAGAAATGATAGAAACTGGGACCCCAGGCAATCGGACAATCTCCCTGATATAAATCTCAGCTAACCGCTCCTAAGAGTAAGTAGTACCAACATGAATGAAGTGCGCGAACTTAGTCAGCCGATCCATAATAACCTATATAGCATCAAATATCCTCGAAGTCCGTGGGAGTCTAACTACAAAGTCCATGGTGATCCGCTCCCACTTCCACTCCGGGATATCTAACCTCTGAAGCAATACACCTAGCCTCTGGTGCTCATACTTGACCTGCTGGCAGTTGAGACACCGAGCTACAAACTCAACAATATCCTTCTTCATCCGCCTCCACCAATAATGTTGTCTCAGATCCTAGTACATCTTTGAGGCACCCGGATGGATGGAATACCGCGAGCTATGGGCCTCTACTAAAATAAACTCTCGAAGGCCATCCACATTGGGCACACAAATCCTGCGCTGCATCCTCATGACCCCAGCATCACCAATAGCCACATCCTTGGCATCACCTCGACGGACCCTGTCCTGAAGAACAAGCAAATGTTGATCATCATATTGGCGTGCTCTAACCTGATCATAAAGAGACGACTTGGAGGCTACACAAGCCAATACCCGCGAGGGCTTGACAAATCCAATCTCACCAACTAACCTGCTAAATCCTGAACATCAAGTGATAAAGGTCGTTGTGCTGCTGGAAGGTAGGCTAGACTCCCCAAACTCTTTGCTATGAGACTCAAGGCATCGACCACTACATTGGCCTTCCCCGGATGATATAGAATAGTGAGATCATAATCCTTAAGAAGCTCCAACCATATCCTCTAACGCAAATTCAGATCCTTCTGCTTAAGCGGATACTGCAAACTACGGTGATTAGTGAAAACCTCAAAATGCACTCTATAAAAATAATGTCGCCAAATCTTCAAGGCGTTGACAATGGGTTCTAGCTCAAGATTATGCACGGGATAATTCTTCTCGTGCACCTTCAACTGTCTGAACGCGTAGGCAATCACCCCACCGTCCTGCATCAATACCGCTCCAAGTCCAACTCTCGAGGCATCACAGTAGACTGTATACGAACCTGAACCCGTTGGCAAAACCAACACCGGAGCTGTAGTCAAAGCTGACTTGAGCTGTTGAAAGCTCTCGTCACACTCCTCAGTCCACCTGAACGGAGCACCCTTCTGGGTCAGTCTGGTCATGGGTGCTGCAATAGATGAAAATCCCTCTACAAAACGGCGATAGTACCCTGCCAAACCAAGGAAGCTGCGAATCTCGGTAGCTGATGACGGTCTAGGACAACTCTGCACCGCCTCCACCTTTTCGGATCCACCTTGATCCCATCACAAGACACCACATGGACCAAGAATACAACTGAATCAAGCAAGAATTCACACTTCGAAAATTTTGCATACAACCTCTTCTTGCTCAGAGTCTGAAGCACAACTCTCAAATGCTGCCCATGATCCTCCCGAGATCGGGAATATACTAAGATGTCGTCAATAAACACGATGACGAAGGAATCGAGATAAGGCCGGAACACACTGTGCATCAAGTGCATAAAGGATGCTGGGGCATTGATCAACCCAAATGACATGACAAGAAACTCATAATGATCGTATCTAGTCCTGAAAATAGTCTACGGGGTGTTAGAGTCCCGAATATTCAGCTGATGATACCCGGATCTCAAGTCAAACTTAGATAACACTCTGGCTCCCTGAAGCTGGTCGAACTAATCATCAATACGAGGCAGAGGATACCGAGTCTTCATCGTAACCTTGTTCAGCTGCCGATAATCAATACACATACGCATAGAACCATCCTTCTTCTTCACAAACAACACCGGTGCACCTCAAGGTGACACACTAGGCCGAATGAACCCCTTATCTAGGAGTTCCTGAAGGTTCTCTATCAATTCCTTCAACTCCACTGGTGCCATACGATATGGAGGAATAGAGATAGGCTAAGTGTCTGGCACCAGGTCAATAAAAAAATCTATATCCCTGTCAGGTGGCATGCCTGGAAGGTCTGCAAGAAAATACGTTCAGAAAATCAAGGACCATAGGAACAGAATCAACAACAGAAGTCTCAGCACTTACATCCCTCACAAAAGCCAAATACGATAAACATCCCTTCTCGACCATACGTTGTGCCTTTAGGTAAGAAATCACCCTGCTAGGCACATACTCAGTAGAACCTCTCCACTCAGCCCTCGGAACTCTAGGCATAGCCAAGGTCACAATCTTAGCGTAACAATCAAGAATAGCATGACATGGAGATAGACAATCCATGCCTAGTATCATATCAAACTCAACCATGTTGAGTAACAGTAGGTCCACACGGGTCTCCAAACCCCCAATATATATCACACACGAACGATACACATAGTCTACAACAATAGTATCACCCACGGGAGAGTCGACACATGAACAGACGTAACTAAAGACTCACGGGGCATATCT
This sequence comes from Nicotiana undulata, assembly GCA_005239495.1. Lineage (NCBI taxonomy): Eukaryota > Viridiplantae > Streptophyta > Magnoliopsida > Solanales > Solanaceae > Nicotiana > Nicotiana undulata. Next base: position 98,035 of record ML251654.1, on the reverse strand, counting down.
AGGAAATGTGCAAAATAAGACGATACATATGAATATGTACAACCAGGGTCAAATAGGGATAAAACATCTCGGTGCCAGACTCATATAATGCCTGTGATCACTGCATCAGAGGCCAAAGCATCTGGCCTGGCCGGAAGTGCATAGATCCGAGCCTGACCTCCACCTGCTTGACCTCCCCCTCTAGGGCGGCCCTTAGCTTCCTAAACCCCACCCCTAGCTGCCTGGGTGGGTGGTGAAGTGACTAGAGCTAAAGTCGAGGGCTGGCCCCTCTGTTGAGAAGAACTACCAGGACGACGAGGGCACTGCCTCCATACATGTCCAAACTCTCCACACCCAAAGCAACTCCCTGGAGTTGGAGATGGGAACGGAAGGGCCCCCTGGCACCAGGATAGCTACTGGATGAACCATGCATAGAAGAGACCTGGAATGGTGATGCTCTAGAGGAATTCTAAGCTGGAAAGGCACTAAATGAAGAACGGCCTGGATGAGAGCTGCGGGGACCCTGCCCCGATGATGTGCCACTATAAGCTTAGCGAACTGGATGAGGAGGTCTGAATGGGCGACCTCTACAGTGCTAAAGCTATCCTCTGGAAGGAGTACCACTGAAAGTACCCGATCCATGAGGCCTCTTGGCCTCCCTCTCCTCTCGCTCCTGACGGCGAACTATCTCAATGTCCCGAGAAATATCCACAACCTGCTCGAAAGTAGCACATGGAACCCTCTCTCTAGTCATCAAGTTACGGAGCTAATAAGTGAGGCCGTCCATGAACCTCCTGATCCTCTCCATGTCAGTAGGGACCAACTCTGAAGCATGACAAGCTAACTCTGAAAACCGCATCTCATATTGCATCACTGATAGCTCTCCTTGACGTAACTGCTCAACTGCCTGGGGAACATACTTCTCCAAGAAGATACTAGAGAACTACTGCCAGGTCAGGGGTGCTGCACCAACAGGACTACGCCTCTTGAAAGACCCCCACCAAGTAAAAGCAGCCTAAAAAGCTGAAAAGTAGCAAACGAGACCCCACTGGTCTCCAGAATCCCTGCGGTACGAAGCATCCTCTAACACTTATCCAAAAAAACCTGGGTATCCTCGCCCTCAACACCGCTGAATATCGAAGGCTGAAGTATGCTAATACTCTCCAGCCTACGCTGCTCATCGTCTGGCATAGCTGGAACCACGAAATTCTGAACTGGAGCAAACGGCTGGGCTGGAACTGCCCCCAGTGTCTGAAGGCCCTGTACAACCTGCTCAGGTGTCCGGGAAGCATAAGTCTGAGTGCCTCCCCCGGCCTGAGATGTAGCGGCAGTAGTAGAGATAGCAAATTCCTGAGCAAGGCTAGTACACACTGTCAAGATCTGAGCCAGGGTCTCCTGAACACCCGAAATAACAATGGGCACTTCCGGTGCCTGAGCTTGTCCCATTGGAATATCCGCGACGGGAACCTGATCCTGAATGATAGGTGGGTCCACTAGTACTGCCCCGGCTGCTGCATGGGCTGGTCCCTTACCTATACCACGACCTCGACCTCTCGCTGGTCTAGCTGGTGTATGGTCACCCTGATCGGTAGCGCGTGTCCTCACCATCTATGAAAGAATGAAACAATAGGAGTTCTGTAGCCTCTCGAAGATAAGTACAGACGTCTCTGTACCGATCCGCAAGACTCTTCTAAACTTGCTCATGACCGTTGAGTCCTATGTAACCTAGTGCTCTGATACCAACTTGTCACGACCCCAAATCCTAAACCGGCCGTGATGGCGCCTATCATGGGACTAGGCTAGTCAACAATCACACATTTACATATTATTTTCAAAATTTTCAAATCTTTTTCAACATTTCATAAATATCTATAATTTCCGAATTTCTAAACAAAAACCAAACAAGATAAACAATCTAACATCAATCTCCAAGACCCGGAGTCAACATGTCAGGAGCATCTAAGAGTAGTACCAAAATTCTACAGTCATAATACATAATCTCGGAACAAGGAGCTAGATACAAAACAAGAAAGGGAAGTAGAGATGCTGTGAACCTAACTCAAACCAACCGACCCCAACACATCATAAACAAACTAAACAATGCCTGACAAGGCAGAAACAGGAATAATAGGGCTAATTCTACGGAATGACCGGCCGAGTCATTACATTCTCCCCCTCTTAAAAACACGTCTGTCCTCGAACAGATCTAGAAACATACCTGGAGTCTCAAACAAGTGAGGATATCTGCTCCGCATCTCCCGCTCAGTCACCCAAGTGGCCTCCTCCACTGGCTACCCTCTCTGCTGCACCTTCACTGAAGCTATATCCTTAGACCTCAACTTTCTGACTTGACGACCCAAAATAGCCACTGGCTCTACCTTATATGACATATCACCCTCAAGCTGCACTGTGCTGAAGTCTAAAACATGAGATAGGTCACCAATATACTTCCAGAGCATCGAAACATGGAACACCGGATGAACACTCGATAAGCTGGGTGGCAAGGCAAGTCTATAAGACACTTTCCCAATCTTCTGAAGCACCTCAAAAGGCCAAATGAACCGAGGACTCAGCTCTCCCCTCTTTCCGAACCTCATAACACCCTTCATGGGTGACACATTCAGCAGTACCTTCTCTCCCTCCATGAAAGACACCTCCCGGACCTTCAGGTCCGCATAACTCTTTTGCCTAGACTGCGCCGTGCAAAGTTTCTCCTGAATCAACTTCACCTTATCCAACACATCCTGAACCAAGTCTGTGCCCAATAGCCTAGCCTCGCCCGTCACACACCAACCAACCAGAGATCTACACCTCCTACCATATAAAGACTCGTACAGAGCCATCTGGATACTCGATTGATAACTATTATTATAAGAAAACTCCGCGAGTTGAAGAAACTGGTCCTATGAACCCCCAAAATCTATGACACAGGCACGTAACATGTCCTCCAAAATCAGAATCGTACGCTCTGACTGCCCGTCGGTCTGAGGATGAAACGTTGTGCTCCACTCAACCTGAGTACCTAACTCTCTCTGCACGACTCTCCAAAACAGATATGTGAACTGAGTACCTCTATCAAAACTGATTGAAACTGGGACCCCATGCAATCAGACAATCTCCTTGATATAAATCTCAGCTAACTGCTCCGAAGAGTAAGTAGTACCAACATGAATGAAGTGCGCGAAATTAGTCAGCCGATCCACAATAACCCATATAACATCAAATCTCCTCGAAGTCCGTGGGAGTCCAACTACAAAGTCCATGGTGATCCGCTCCCACTTCCACTCCGGGATATCTAACCTCTGAAGCAATACACCTGGCCTCTGGTGCTCATACTTGACCTGCTGACAGTTGAGACACCGAGATACAAACTCAACAATATCCTTCTTCATCCGCCTCCACCAATACTGTTGTCTCAGATCCTAGTACATCTTCGAGGCACCCGGATGGATGGAATACCGCGAGCTGTGGGCCTCTACTAAAATAAACTCTCGAAGGCCATCCACATTGGGCACACAAATCCTGCGCTGCATCCTCATGACCCCATCATCACCAATAGCCACATCCCTGGCATCACCTCGACGGACCCTGTCCTGAAGAACTAGCAAATGTTGATCATCATATTGGCGTGCTCTAACCTGATCATAAAGAGACGACTTGGAGGCTACACAAGCCAATACCCGCGAGGGATTGACAAATCCAATCTCACCAACTAACCTGCTAAATCCTGAACATCAAGTGATAAAGGTCGCTGTGCTGCTGGAAGGTAGGCTAGACTCCCCAAACTCTCTGCTATGAGACTCAAGGCATCGGCCACTACATTGGCCTTCCCCGGATGATATAGAATAGTGAGATCATAATCCTTAAGAAGCTCCAACCATATCCTCTGACGCAAATTCAGATCCTTCTGCTTAAGCAGATACTGCAAACTACGGTGATTAGTGAAAACCTCACAATGCACTCTATACAAATAATGTCGCCAAATCTTCAAGGCGTTGACAATGGGTACTAGCTCAAGATTATGCACGGGATAATTCTTCTCGTGCACCTTCAACTGTCTGGACGCGTAGGCAATCACCCCACCGTCCTGCATCAATACCGCTCCAAGTCCAACTCTCGAGGCATCACAGTAGACTGTATAAGAACCTGAACCCGTAGGCAAAACCAACACCGGAGTTGTAGTCAAAGCTGACTTGAGCTTTTGAAAGCTCTCCTCACACTCCTCAGTCCACCTGAACGGAGCACCCTTCTGGGTCAGTCTGGTCATAGGTGCTGCAATAGATGAAAATCTCTCTACAAAACAGCGATAGTACCCTGCCAAACCAAGGAAGCTGTGAATCTCGGTAGCTGATGACGGTCTAGGCCAACTCTACACCGCCTCCACCTTCTTCGGATCCACCTTGATCCCATCACAAGACACCACATGGACCAAGAATACAACTGAATCAAGCAAGATTTCATAATTCGAAAATTTTGCATACAACCTCTTCTTCCTCAGAGTCTGAAGCACAACTCTCAAATGCTGCTCATGATCCTCCCGAGATCGAGAATATACTAAGATGTCGTCAATAACACGATGCCGAAGGAATCGAGATAAGTCCGGAACACACTGTGCATCAAGTGCATAAAGGTTGCTGGGGCATTGGTCAGCCCAAATGACATGACAAGAAACTCATAATGACCGTATCTAGTCCTGAAAGCAGTCTTCGGGATGTTAGAGCCCCGAATCTTCAGCTGATGATACCCGGATCTCAAGTCAAACTTAGATAACACTCTGGCTCCCTGAAGCTGGTCGAACAAATCATCAATACGAGGCCGAGGATACTGAGTCTTCACCGTAACCTTGTTGAGCTGCCGATAATCAATACACATACGCATAGAACCACCCTTCTTCTTCACAAACAACACCAGTGCACCTCAAGGTGACACACTAGGCCGAATGAACCCCTTATCTAGGAGTTCCTGAAGCTGTTCTTTCAACTCCTTCAACTCCACTGGTGCCATACGATATGGAGGAATAGAGATAGACTAAGTTTCAGGCACCAGGTCAATACCAAAATCTATATCCCTGTCAGGTGGCATGCCTGGCAGGTCTGCAGGAAATACGTTCGGAAAATCACGGACCACAGGAACAGAATCAACAACAGAAGTCTCACCACTAACATCCCCCACAAAAGCCAAATACGATAAACATCCCTTCTCAACCATACATTGAGCCTTTAGGTAAGAAATCACCCTGCTAGGCACATACTTAGTAGAACCTCTCCACTAAGCCCTCAGAACTCTAGGCATAGCCAAGGTCACAGTCTTAGCGTAACAATCAAGAATTTCATGACATGGAGATAGCCAATCCATGCCAAGTATCACATCAAATTCAACCATGTTGAGTAACAGTAGGTCCACACGGGTCTCCAGACCCCCAATAGATATCACACACGATCGATACACATAGTCTACAACAATAGTATCACCCACGGGAGTCGACACATGAACAGACGTAACAAAAGACTCACGAGGCATATCTAGGAAATGTGCAAAATAAGACGATACATATGAATATTTACAACCAGGGTCAAATTGGGTTAAAACATCTCGGTGACAGACTGATATAATACCTGTGATCACTGCATCGGAGGCCAAAGCATCTGGCCTGGCTGGAAGTGCATAGATACGAGCCTGACCTCCACCTGCTCGACCTCCCCCTCTAGAGCGGCCCTTAGCTTCCTGAACCCCACCCCTAGCTGCCTGGGTGGGTGGTGAAGTGACTAGAGCTGAAGTCGAGGGCTGGCCCCTCTGTTGAGAAGAACTACCAGGACGACGAGGGCACTGCCTCCATACATGTCCAAACTCTCCACACCCAAAGCAACTCCCTGGAGCTGGAGATGGGGACGGAAGGGCCCCCTGGCACCAGAATAGCTACTGGATGAACCATGCATAGAAGAGACCTGGAATGATGATTCTCTAGAGGAATTCTGAGCTGGAAGGGCACTAAATGAAGAACGGCCTGGATGAGAGCTGCGGGGATCCAGCCCCGATGATGCGCCACTATAAGCTGGGCGAACTGGCTAAGGAGCTATGAATGGGCGACCTCTACTATGCTAAAGCTATCCTCTGGAAGGAGTACCACTGAAACTACCCGATCCACGAGGCCTCTTGGCCTCCCTATCCTCTCGCTCCTGACAGCGAACTAACTCAATGTCCCGAGCAATATCCACAACCTGCTCGAAAGTAGCACATGGAACCCTCTCTCTAGTCATCAAGTTACGGAGCTGATAAGTGAGGCCGTCCATGAACCTCCTAATCCTCTCCATGTCAGTAGGGACCAACTCTGAAGCATGACGAGCTATCTCTGAAAACCGCATCTCATACTGCGTCACTGCAAGCTCTCCCTGACGTAATTGCTCAAACTGCCTAGGGAACATACTTCTCCAAGAAGATAATGGAGAACTGCTGCCAGGTCAGGGGTGCTGCACCAACAGGACTACGCCTCTTGAAAGACTCCCACCAAGTAAAAGCAGCCCCAGAAAGCTGAAAAGTAATAAACGAGACCCCACTGGTCTCCAGAATCCATGCGGTACGAAGCATCCTCTGACACTTATCCAAAAAACCCTAGGCATCCTCTCCCTCTGCACCGCTGAATATCGAAGGCTGAAGTATGCTAATCCTCTCCAGCCTACGCTGCTCATCGTCTGGCATAGCTGGAACTATGAAATTCTGAACTGGAGCAAACGACTAGGCTAGAATTGCCCCGGTGTCTGAAGGCCCTGTACAACCTGCTCAGGTGTCCGGGAAGCTGGAGTCTGAGTGCCTCCCCCGGCCTGAGATGTAGCGGTAGTAGTAGATATAGCAACTTCCTGAGCAAGGCTAGTACACACTGTCAAGATCTGAGCCAAGGTCTCCTGAACACCCGGAATAATAATGGGCACTGCCGGTGCCTGAGCCTGTCCCATTGGAATATCCGCGACGGGAACTTGATCCTGAATGGTAGGTGGGTCCACTAGTACTGCCCCGCCTGCTGCATGGTCTGGTCCTCTACCTCTACCACGACCTCGACCTCTCGCTGGTCTAGCTGGTGTCTGGTCACCCTGATCGGTAGCGCGTGTCCTCACCATCTGTGAGAGAATGAAACAATAGGAGTTCTGTAGCCTCTCGAAGATAAGTACAGACGTCTCCATACCGATCCGCACGACTCTACTAAACTTGATCATGACCGTTGAGTCCTATGTAACCTTGTGCTCTGATACCAACTTTTCAAGACCCCAAATCCTAAACCGGACGTGATGGCGCCTATCATGGGACTAGGCTATTCAACAATCACACATTTACATATTATTTTCAAAATTTTCAAATCTTTTTCAATATTTCATAAATATATATAATTTTCGAAATTTTAAACAAAATCCAAACAAGATAAACAGTCTAACAGCAATCTCCAAGACCCGGAGTCAAAATGTCATGAGCATCTAAGAGTAGTTACCAAAATTCTACTGTCATAATACATAATCTCGGAACAAGGAGGTAGATACAAAACAAGAAAGGGAAGCAGAGATGCTGTAAATGTTGAACAGCTACCTCGATGTCCCAACTCCGGCTCCACACGTAATAAGAAGACTAACGCTCGGTACCAGCACCTGAATCTGCACACAGAGGTGCAGGGATTAATGTGAGTACGCCAACTCAGTAGTAATGAAAATAAATAAAGTCTGAACAGTAAGAAACACATAGGAGAAAATCATCAAATCACAATAAGAAAATCCTTATTCCCAACAGTGTATACATTTAGTCAATACACTTTAAAAGCCAATTTCAGTAAAAACCCTTTAAAAAGTGTGATTTCCAATGATTTCAGAAACAATGCCCAATAAATCTTAGTATAAATATGAAATGAATCATAAATGATTACTCAGGCAAAATAAGTATCATAAACAGCCCCTTGGGCAACTCATCACTCGGAAACAATCACTCAGCATGCCTCCCAATCACTCAGTATCAGCCCCACGAGAAACCTCACAATCACTCATACCTCCCAATCACTCGTGACTCGTCACTCTCCACTCGCACTTAGTAGGTACCTGCGCTCACTGGGGGTGTACAGACTCCGGAGGGGCTCCTACAGCCCAAGCGCTAATATCAAGCCATATCGTGGCATAAATCACTCAGGCTCTCGGCCTCTCACATATCATAAAAATATAACATGCTGCGGCGCGCAACCCGATCCATAATATCCTCACAATAATGGCACTCGACCTTACTCAGTCAGAAACTCTAAAATATGCCACTCAGGCCATCAATAAATGGGGTACTCGACGCAAAACAATATTTTATATCACAAGTAATGTAAACAAGTCTGAGTCTCGAAAACAATTTAACATGAAATGACCGAGTGTAAATCAAAATCACTATAGTGAGGAATATAAAAAAATAGCCCCCAAGGGGTCTAAATAGGTTGGCGCCCAAAAATGGCTTACAACCCAAATATATCAATAGTATGGAAATACGGTTTACCATGTGATTTAAAAACAATTACACAACTCAATAGTTTCCACGGGAAGGACCAAGTCCAAATCCCCAAATCAGTGCACGCCACACACTCATCATCCCGTGTGTGCGTCACTCCAAAACAGTGAGAAGATGCTAAGTCCGGGGTTTCATACCCTCAGGACAAGATTTATAGTCATTACTTCCTCAAACCAGCCCGAAAATCTACTCCGCAATACTCTTTCCCCTTGAATCGGCTCCAAAATGCTCCGAGACTATCAAAAATCAGATTAAAACCATCAAAATATTCTAGGGAGACGAAACCCAATCGAAAACTATCAAAATTAGGCACAATTCCCGAAATTGGCCAAACCCGACCCCCGGGCCCACAGCTAGGAATTCGATAAAATTTACACCAAAAGAATCTGCATCCTCCCACGAGTCTATACATACCAAAAACACCAAAATCGGACTTCAAATGACCCCTCAAATTCCTATTTTAAAGTCTCTTAATCACAAGTCCTAATTACCCATTTGTAGCACTGATTTTCCCCAATTTGCACCACCAATCAGACCCTCAATCACACATAAATGAGTTTTGAGTCCAAAAACCTTATCTCAATGAAGAACTATCGATTTTCCTCTTCAAAAACCCTTCAAAAGCTTCAAACCCGCATGCAAATGGTGAAAGAATGCCCAAAATTCGCTAAGGACCCTTTATATATGATCTGCCTAGGGATTTCCGCACCTGCGGCCCCATTAGCACACCTGCATACCCGCACCTGCGCATCTGACTTAAGTCCCTAATTCCTGCACATGCGATAACTTCTTTGCGCCCGTGCTTCCGCAGGTGCGACCACTCGTCCACACCTGCGACCCCTTCACGAACAGCCAAACTCCGCACCTGCGCAAGGTCTTCGCACCTGCGTACCTCGCGCCTTCGGTCTTCCTTCCACAAGTGCGACAACACCAGCAGTGGTGCACCTGCAGCATCTTTGCTGCATTTTTCCAAGTCCAAACCTCCGTTAACCATCCGAAATCAATCTTGAGGCCCCTGAGACCTCAACCAAACATACCAACACATCCTATACACTCATTCAAACTTAGTCGAGCCCTCGAAACACCAAAAACAACGCAAAAACACCACATCTATGTCAAGCTTATGAACTTTGAGATTTCTCAATTTCACCAAAGATGTCGAAACCATCCAAAACACATCTGATTGACCTGAAAATTTGCACACATATCCAAAATGACATTACGAACCTGCTCCAACTTCCGAAATTTCATTCCGACTCGATAACCTATTTTCCACTGCCGACCGGGAATCGCCCAAAACTAACTTTCGCCAATTCAAGCCTAATTCTACACCGGACATCAGAACCACATTCCGAACACACACCTAAGTCCCAAATCACCTAACGAAGTTATCCCAGCCATAAAATCCGCATTCCGAGGTTGTTTACCAAGAAGTCAACCCCCAGTTGACTTTTCCAACTATAAGGCTAATCTAAGAGACTAAGTGTCTCAGCCCTCACCACGACTACTCCGAACCCGAACCAACCGACCCCAACACATCATAAACAGACTAAACAATGCATGACAAGGCAGAAACGAGCATAACGGGGCTAATTATATGGAACGACCGGCCGGGTCGTTACAGCTCCGAAGCTTAGAATGAAGAAGGTATGAAAGAATGAAGAAGAAGGATTTTTATTGATTTCACAACGACGGTTCAAAGCCGGTAGTGGCCGACCGTCGACTGACGCCCATTATATGCCTGGAAAACTGTATCGACGAGACATTTCAGTCACCTCTTCTACTTACGTCACAATGCTTACGTCATGATGTACCGAGGTGAACATCGATGACTCAAATCGTTTCTTGTCATTACTCTCCAAAAAACGAGGGGACTATCTATATACGGTCAAAATCGTGCTTGACTTTTTTGTATGGTTGATCGAGACCGGGGTGGCACGCCAAGGTTCGACCCCGTGTCATACTGACCATAACACGAAGTTAGGTTGCCGAGTTCGAGATTTAGGGACTGGTTGAGATCGAGATCGAGACCTAGCGGGATAGAGATCGAGTGAGATCGAGGGAAGCCTGCTGAGTCGAATAACGGAAAACCAAGATATCCGCGATCGGGCAAGGATCGCGGCAGAATTCTCGGCATATATCAAGTCAAGACCGGTTAATTAGCCAATCATGAGATTTTCTACTGTATGTAGAATTGTACCATAAGTATAACTCTTCTGCTATATAAAGGGGGTTATAATCATTTTGTAATCATCAGATTAACACTATTCAAAGTAATATATTACGTTTTCTCTCTTAAGCTTTCATACTCTGTTGCTCAGTTCATACTTTTCAATAACATACTCATTTGGTTCGAGGGCGACCTTGATCGAGGACCAAAAGCTGCATATCATATTTGGTTTGCTTTATTTTCATTACAGTTAATTTCTAATATCAATTTGCATATCTTCTCAGTTTATGCCAAGTGAAATCACATATCCTAAAACTAATTATAAATTTAATTATTATCCGATTTTAATAGTAAACAACTTCCTTGTTCCATAAAGGTTCAAACACGCCACTAAACTTAGCGAAGTGGCTCAAATACGTCATTGAATATGATTTTGTAGTTGGTAATGGCATATATGACCCAAAATAGTAACGTCGGTGGCAATATTTATGTTCAACTATTAACAAGTGGCATGGACAGGGTACTAAATGATTTTACGGTCTTTACAAATTTATTTTTAATTTTATGACTTTACTTTTTTTATTTATAATAAATTTATTTTTATATGTAAGAGATATATATATTTTTATTTATTTATTTATTTATTTGATATATCTTTTATTTATAAGTGAATTTAAAATGAATATTTTTTTAATTTCATTATCATAGATTAATGACCCACTCCCCTAGGCGATTTCGCTATATTCGCTGGCATAATTGTTGTGCCTTTCCCCCTTTTAAAGTGGCATGTGACAGCGTAAGTTGGCAAACCAGATACCTTTGTGGAAAATTTAAAAAATTCACTCAATATTGTTTGCTAGAATTAGGTTATTCAAAATCGAACCGTAATTGTTTATCGAATTGTAAAATTTCTTTATTGATTTATTGTTATTCGATTATTGGAGTAATGGTTGGTGAACGAATTAAAATTTTATAATTAATTGCTTAACGATTTGGGACTTCTTTTTATAAACGTTAATCCGTTAAGAATTTTTATATATTTATACTTTTACCCTCTATGTATATAAAGTACTACTTGAAACCTTAAATCTCTAATTTCTCAATTCAACACCGGTGGTAGTCATCTTCCTCATCAGTTAGCTTTTCAAAGTTCAAACATTGATTGCATGTCACATGGACTTTTCTATGAGATAAGAAGGAGATTTGTTTGTGCATTAGTTAACCTACTTGTTTTCCTCGTAAAAAATATATTTTTATTTTAATTGTGTTGTCAATTTTTTTACCCATATCACATACTTATTTACTCTCCCTTGTACTGGATATTACATGTCACATAGTTAAAAAATGGAAAGGGAAGCCCCCATAATATAAGCACTCTTTCAGTCAAGTAATGCATAAATAAATCTGAACCTTAATTTTTCCTTCTCTCTACTCTTTTTTATTATCTATTTGATTTAGTTGATAAACAGCACGATAATCTTTAATTCGAAAGCAATCCGTGTGATGTCTTATTGGCATAATTACTACATTTTTAAATCATGTCTGATAAGCACCCTTAGTTAGAATAACACTAATCTACTAATTATATCTAGTAATGCATTCACTAGGTGATTATTGTCATGATTTACAACTAATAACCCTATTGATATTAAGCTACATGTTGCACGTGACAACCTAAGATGGCAAATCAGATCATTATGTAAAAATATTCAGTCAATAATGCTGGCTATAGTAACACCACTTTACTCTCTAGTACTGCACTCATTATGCAATTAATATCAAAATTCACAATTGATAACCCTAGAAATACTATTAAGCTCCATGTGACAACCTAGATTGGCAAATAAATATTTATGTAAAGAGTCAATATTGTTGATTGGAAAGAGACCACGCAACTGTCTAGTACTGCAAAGTGCCAACATAAGCAAATATTGTAAATTGCCACATCTAATGTTGGTTATTTGATAAAATAATCATTATTTTATCTTAATTTTGATGGAAGAGAGAAATACTTGATAAATACATGTTTACTATCTTTTAGGTTTTCTATTTTAGGAATCATGAACAAAGTATTACCTCTGTGCTAAGTAAATTATCAATTTTCATTTCTTAATATTCAAACTGACTAACATTTTTAAATTGATCATTTTAATTTTTTGGTTATTAAAATTACCAAAAATTATAATTTTAAATTGATCATTTTAATTTTAAGTAAATGTGCCGCTAAGACTTAAGGGTAAATTTTATCGAGTAGTGGTTCGACCGGCTATGTTGTATGGGGCTGAGTGTTGACCAGTCAAGAACTCCTATGTGCAGAAGATGAGAGTAGCAGAGATGTGGATGTTGAGATGGATGTGTAAGTGTACCAGGAGAGATAGGATTAGGAATGAAGCTATCCGAGATAGAGTAGGAGTAGCCTCCGTGGAAGACAAGATGCGGGAGTCGAGGCTGAGATGGTTCAGACATGTTAAGAGAAGAAGCTTTGATGCTCTTGTGAGGAGGTGTGAGAGGTTGGCCATGTAGAGTTTAAGAAGAGGTCGAGATAGGCCTAAGAAGTACTGGGGAGAGATGATTAGGCAGGACATGACACTGCTTCAGCTCACTAAGGACATGACCCTTGATAGGAGGGTGTGGAGGTCGAGGATTAAGGTAGAAGGTTAGTAGGTAATTTATAGTTGTTCACCGATAGTCTTAGTAGCATGCATGTCTTTTTATATTCTTAGATTTTTATTACGTTATGTGGTTTTGGTCATCTCAGGTATTGTAATTCGTGTTGTTATTATTTGGTACTACTTATCCTTTATCTCTCTTTGTTTTCTCTTCCATCTTTCTTCCTTCCTTGCTTTCCTCTTCTTCTTCTTGCCCTTCCTGAGCCGAGGGTCTATTGGAAACAACCTCTCTACCTACATTAGGTAGGGCGTACAGGCTACCCTCCCCCGACCCCACCTGTTGGGGTCAAACTGAGTTTGTTGTTGTTGTTGCTGCTGGTAATTAAATTTTTTATTACCAAGTAAAGAATATGTCCAGCTTAAAAGAGGAAAAAGCAAGCTTTTTCTTATTCTTTTAATTCTGATATGAAGAAAGTTGAATTTACAGTTGGTTTTGTGTATCTATCCATGTTTTTGTTTAAAGCGTATTTTTTTAGTTCCATTTAGCTGTTTAAAGTATTGATACCAGTTTACTCTCATTGATCAAAGATGTCGACCAAACTGGATACAAGAGAAGCACGATACAACATATATACAAAGTGAACTTGAAATCGAAGACACAAATTACTAAAACAAAACATAAGAATGAAGAGAGGCTTCCTCCCTACCTAATGTGAAGCATCTTGTCTTGAACATTTAAGACAAAGGTTGTCAAAAATATATGTGAACAATTTATCTTCAAAACCTAAAGTATTGAGTTTTGTTTTGTTTATTTTCCTCCTCCGATCCTCCAAAGTTTTTTACTTATCGATATCTAAAGACTCCCTAAATATGTAAATATGAAATGTATTCAGGAAATGAGATTCAAATATGTCATGCTTGCTTCCTTTTATACATAATAATAATATCCACCACTGCAATAGCCAATAGGGGAGGGACATGCATGTGACTAGTGCTAGGGGGTTTGACTTTTTGTTGGTCGAAATGAAAATGTTTTCATTCAACTAAATAAAGTATATATACACACCTAGCTCAATTGGCTGTAGAGCTAGTTCTTACAAAAAAAAAAAAATAACCAAATCAAAACCTATAAGACCAGATTGCTCACCTACCAGAAGCTTAGGATTATCACCTTACGATGAAGGGCATAAGTCTAAGGGGTCACTTGATAGGACGCATTAGAAAAAATAATGTATGCATTATTTTTTGGTATTATTAATTTCTTTTGTATTACATTTTTCAATCTAATGTATTATTAATACAAGTATTACTTATACATATTCTATGTATAACTAATACATAGAAAATAATGGTATTAGCAATATCAAGGCTATTAATGTATGCATTAGCATAGTTCTGAGGTTGGCCTAACCTAACTTGGATGACACACTTATAGAGTTTTCTGACCTGCAATGCTGCATAAAGCGTCTTTCTTGCTCGGATTGGCATTAAAGTCCCTTAAAGCTAAAGAATATGGAGGGCATTTTTGTAAACAAGTAATTTTTTTTAAAATTATATAATTCATTTTAATTTTTAATACACCATACCAGACAGTGGATAAGAAATAATCTCTGCACAACCTATGCTTGCATTACTAACCCATATGCATTACTAACCCATATGCATTACTAATCCCTACATTACTAATACATCTTATTCAATATTATTCTTGTAGACCCTACCAAATGACGCTAAGCCTCTCCATTTAGCAGCAACAGACTCATTCAAATTGGAAAACTATTAAGCTTGTTCAATGTTGTACAAGTGCTATAATCGAAAGGACCGATTTTACATTTATTATCTCATTTCATAGCTTACTCGCATAAGGTTTGAGATACAGCTCGAGGCCAGACCTCGAGTGTTCCCTATGTTCGACCTCGAGGCAATGCAGGTCCGTGACTATCATGAGCGAGCGGCACGAGGGCTAAGGAGACCAAGTATGCAACAAAGTACAAGTCTGTACTATGACATTAAATAGTTGTATCAACTGCATATCTTTGTAATAAATGCTTATGTATTATGTTGGGATTTTCCCTCCTATATAAAGGGGACCCTTATCGTTTTTTGCACACAGTATATTCAATACAAGGAACAAGAACATTCCCTACTCTCTAACTCAAACATCCTCTATTGTCTCTTTACTAATTTACTACTTGCATTTATTGTATTTCATTGGTTATCTTTTATTTATTATCCATAATTGATCATAAATAACCCCCTCCGAGGCCCATAAAGTTGTTATAGCTTCATCGATCGCGCATCACTA
Organism: Nicotiana undulata; assembly: GCA_005239495.1. Taxonomy (NCBI): domain Eukaryota; kingdom Viridiplantae; phylum Streptophyta; class Magnoliopsida; order Solanales; family Solanaceae; genus Nicotiana; species Nicotiana undulata. The sequence continues at coordinate 82,455 of ML251654.1, read as the reverse complement.
ACCCCAAGCCTGGACCTCGAGGACCTATCTCGGCTAGCTCGGAACCTCAGACTTTAGGCTGTCTGGTTTGCCTATCTTCGATTTCATATCGTTCTTTTCTCTTTTCTTTTACTCGCACTTAGCTTCTCTTGCGTAACAAGTAGCATTAAAATAAATTGTATATTTTTAGAACCACGTAATCAAATTTAATTGTAATTATTATTTTCAAGATAAACAGTTTGGCGCCCACCGTGGAGCTAAAAATAATAGTGATTGTTTTAGCGCTGGTTCACTAGAAACGCAAGTGATTCTTCACACTTTTTCTTGTCCAAGAATCTTTGATTTCATGTCAAAATGTCTAACTAAGTTAATGCACATGAAAACAACGGTGCTGAGGACCATGTAGAGAACGACGTAGCTGTTCCAGGCTATGGTGTACCACCACAGAACCCTGAGGATGCGCTAAACCCAAACCCAGCGGACGTGGGCTCACGCAATGCCCAGCATGTCAATATTATCTCCCACACTGACAGGGATATACGCCGGGAAGAAGAACAGGAGGTTCAGAACACTCCAGCTCGAGAAGAAAGGCAGGTTAGCCTTCACGTTAATTTTGAAATGTTGCAGGCACAACAAATGACGATTTCTCAGCTGCAAAGCCATAAAAAAAACTCCCAGCATAGTAGCACCAGGAACGGCTCCTCGAGTCGAACTAGCACCGGAGAAGTCGAGCAACGACGGATCAACAATCGACCCCGTCATTATGAAAATGCTCGAAGACCTCACAAAGAGAATTGAATCAGGCGAAAAGAAAATAGAAGCCAACAACAAGAAAGTTGAAACCTACAACACGAGGGTCGACCAGATCCCAGGCGCACCCTCTGTTCTAAAGGGTGTAGATTCAAAGAAGTTCGTACAAAGGCCGTTCGCATCAAGTGCAGCCCCGAAGCCCATCCCGAAGAAATTCAGAATGCCCGATCTCCCAAAATACAACGGGACCTCGGACCCTAACGAGCACATCACCGCCTACACTTGTGCCGTGAAGGGGAACGACTTTATGGAGGAGGAGATTGAATCCGTCGTATTGAAAAGGTTTGGAGAAACACTGTCAAAGGCGGCCATGATTTGGTATCACAACCTAACCCCTAATTCGATAGACTTGTTTGCCACGCTGACAGACTCTTTCATAAAGGCACATGCTGGTGCCATCAAGGCGGCGACTAGGAAATCCGACGTCTTCAATATCAAACAGATAGAAAGCGAGATGCTGTGGGAATTCGTGTCTCGCTTCCAAATGGAGTGAATGGAGTTACCACCGGTCTCCGACGACTGTGTAGTACAGGTCTTCACCCAAGGCTTCAATGAGCGGAGCTCGATAGCTTCGAAACAACTGAAGCAGAACTTGGTTGAATATCCCTCCGTCACCTGGGTGGACGTCCACAACTGATACAAGTCAAAGATTAGGGTCGAGGACGACCAATAAGGATCCCCCTCGAGCTCGGTATATCCTAGCAGGATCTTGGCAAAGGAACCAAGGACAAACAAGGAAAGGTACCAGCCATACGCTGAAGACCTAAGGAACGCCCCGAGGCGTAACATACCTCGGATTGACCGAAGGACAGATCGAGGACAGAACCCTCAAGGAATCATAAACCGAGTCAATTTCAACAGGCACGCAGGACCGGTGGAGGCACCCCGATTATTAGAGTACAACTCCAACATTGATGTTTCAGACATCGTGACATCCATAGGTAAAATCAAAGACACCAGATGGCCTAAACCTCTACAATCAGATCCATCACATAGGAACCACAACCTGGTATGTGAATTTCACAGCTCACACGCTCATAGGACAGAAGATTGCAGACAACTCCGAGAGGGAGTAGCCCGACTACTTAGCAAAGGGCATCTTATAGAGTTCCTCAGTGACTGGGCTAAAACCCAACTCCGAGAAAGAGAGGCGAATAGGAAGAATGCAGCATAAGATCCGCAACACGTAATCCACATGATCATGGGAGGGATCGACATCCCACAGGAACCCATCCTCAGACAAACGACAATATCCGTCAGCAGGGAGAAGTGAACTCGAGGTTACATACCCGAGGATGCCCTCACATTCAGCGACGAGGACCTCGAGACCCTGTATCAACCTCACAATGATGCACTGGTAATTTCTTTCCTTGTGAATATGTTTCAAATTAAACGTGTACTCATGGATCCATGTAACTCGGCCAACATAATCAAGTCGAGGGTGGTAGAGCAGCTCGGACTGCTCGACCAGATAGTGTCCTCCTCTCAAGTCCTCGATGGATTCAACATGGCAAGCGAGATAACGAAAGGGGAAATCGCCCTCCCGGTCAGCGTGGCCGGAACAATCCAAAATGCCAAGTTTCACGTCATTGACGGAGATATGATATATAATGCCTTGCTCGGGAGGCCATGGATGCACTGCATGAGAGCAGTACCATCGACCCTCCACCAAATGATCAAGTTTCCAACAAAGGAGGGAATAGAAACGGTGTACGGGGAGCAACATGCAGCAAGAGAGATGTTCGCGGTATATAATGTTGTACCAACATCGACACCTTCTACGTAGAAGGAACCAAAGAACAAGCAAACAACTAAGTAGCAGTCACGAGCTACTTCCTCGGCTGCACCCTAAACTTTGAGTTAAGGACCGTACTGCGTCCTTAGAACGAGCAGAAGCGGGCGCCATTGAGCTTGGAACGCCATCACTGCTAAGGTACGGCTATCTCCCTTTTTATAAAAACTTTTTATTCACTTTTTATACTCACCTACATGCAGGTGTACGATAAATAGAGATAGAAGAACCTTCCAGTTTGAAGACCTCAAGTTTTAAAGCATGCATTGCGCTCTTTTCCTTCGATCGGATTTTATCCTGGAAAGGGTTTTGCCGGCAAGGTTTTTAACAAGGCAACATCTATATGCTACCTAAGGGAAACCTAGACAAGTATTCAAGGCTTCTTCCCAATCAAACTCGAATACTGGGGGGCATCCCCTCGGGATTTCACCTCCTCGGGAAGACCAAGATAAACCAAATAAGGTTTCAATAGGAAAATGATGTATCGGGCCAAACGGTCAAATGAACCGTGTCCGCGTAGAATAGTCGAGCCCTCGACGGTGAAAACATGTATACTTGTACCAAATGATCAAAGAAGTATATTTTGCTACTAAGATGCTTTGCAAATCAAAGAAGTTCTTATTTTCACAAGAAAAGGCCCCAGGGCCAAAAAACCCTCGATGTCTCGGGTACTGTCGTCGACTGTCACCTCATCGAGTTATTAAAGCTCGAGGCCGTAAGATCCCAAGAGGGTGACCTCGGGCATGACCAAAACTGTAAGACCTCGTGTAAGGCATGTCCAAATCATACGACCTTGTAAAAGGCACACTCCCGAGTGCAAAGCCAAGGCTATATATTCGAACTTGTAAGACCCCTAAAAGGCATACCCTCGAATATAGATGCCGAGGATACCTCATTCGGGGACTTAAGACTCTAGCCAAACAAAAATGACTCCGTTCGATAGGCTCAGGACAAACTAACGCGACTTGGGGACGCCCAACCGTCGCCACAAAATCAAATCCTTCGAAATTCGGAAAGAACCAGTTAAAACATGCTACCCTCGGCACAACAAAAATAGCTTCAACATTTTCATATCACCTCCAAACAACGAAAAGGGTCGAGACAGTTCAGCCGTAGGGAAAAACCTTCCGAGGTGCTCATTTATCGTCACATAACGACTCGTAATCGAGGTTCTTTTCGGACCGTCGAAGAGTTAGACTGTCACGACCCAAATTTCCCAACCTTAAGGATCGTGATGGCGCCTAACACCATACTTGCTAGGCAAGCCAATGTTAGAATTCGATTAACTACTTTGCATTAATTATTCATTTAGACATAATAAAATAATCTAAAGTAAACTGAATCTAATGGTTTTCGATGAATAATTCCAAAGATAAAATAATGAACAATTAAATAAACCGAGCCACGAACTAATTATATAAATAACTCTAAGACTACCCTAGGGTTTGGTGTCACAATTCACGAACTACTAAAGAATACTACAAATACTGGGCTGAAAGAAATAGTGTAACTGTTCTGAATATAATAAAACAGTGTTTAGAAAAATAGTAGAAGACTTCAGGAATTTGCGAACGCCAGCAGATCTACCTCGTGTCTCCGAATAAATGGACGGCTACTCTAAACTCTCTACTGCTGGCCGGTACCTGGATCTGCACAAAAGAGTGCAGAGTGTAGTATCAGTACAACCGACCCCATGTACTGAGTAAGTGCCGAGCCTAACCTCGATGAAGTAGTGACGAGGATACGACGGGGCGTTAACAATATAACATGTGACAATAATATATGAAGCATGAAGGAAATCCAAAACAAATAAATAATAACTGCAACAACAAATTAAAATAACTCAGTCGCCTTTTTCCAGGTCTCAGCTATAACCAATTTTCACGAAATTTCCAAATTTCCAAACTTTAACTTTAAATAAAAGTAGTGCAAAAATATGAAAAATAGTAAAGTAAAACGTTAAGTTTTCAAATCTTTCTTTTTCTTTGAAAAATTAGTAAAAACATAAGTGTCCTCCCTTATTTCTCCTTGTTGCGGCGTGCAACCCGCTCCCACCTGTCCACCCTTATTACTCCTCCCTAAATATATCACCCTTACTGCTCCTGTTGCGGCGTGCAACCTGCTCCCACCTGTCCACCCTTATCACTCCTTGTTGCGGCGTGCAACCTGCTCCCACCAGACATATCATATCAATTTATTTATAAATTTCACAATTCAGGCCAAGCCTTTCACAATATTTTGTCTCAACAATCATAAATAAGAAACTGTATTTTTCTCATAAACTTCATCAATATCCTCTCAACCATGAAACCAACAGGAACATAAATATGTATCTCGTAACACAATGCCAAACTACTCAACCTTTATGTATCACAAAGGAAACAAATAAAAAACCAATACTCTTTCAAAATAACTACAACAAGACTTAACAACAAAGTAATAAAGCCAAGTAGTAATAGAAACAATAATGAACATAGAACAATTAAGACATGAATCAACTAAATTGGAATCAGGGAAGGGATCATATTTAACAGACAATTTGGTGGTGCATAAATACTCGTCACCTAACCTATACACCACACACAAGAAAATTCACATAGCAATTAAGTTGGGGATTCCTATTCCCTCATGTCAAGGTTAAACCAAGCACTTACCTCAACTTCGCAGGCAACTCACTGCTCAATTACAGCTTTTCCTCTAGAATCTTGTTCTAACTTGATCGAATCTAATCATAATTAACTCAATATCATTAATTAAGTCTTAAGGAACTAAATTTATTGAAAATTAAATTTTTTCCTAAGTTTTCTAAAAAACAGTGAAAACCCGACCCCGGGCCCGTTTGGTCTAAACTCGGGTTCCAAATTACGTTTACCCATTCACCCACGACCCCGAATATACAATTAGTTTCGAAATCCGACCTCAATTCGAGGTAAAGATTCGATTTTTACAAAATTCCCTAATTCTACTCAAACCCTCAATTTGTACCATGAAAATTCTTTAGTTTTTGATTTAAAAGTGATGAAAAATAATGAGTAATTGAAAGAGTAAAGTTTAGAATTGATTACCAACAACTTGAGGATGAACTTTGGTGAAGAAATTCATCCCTAAGGTTGTGGGGTTCGAAAAATATAAAGAAAAAGAAGTCTGCCCGTTTTAAAAATGTTTAAATATGTCTCGGCCAGCCTCTTATGCGTTCGTGACAGAAGAGCTGCGTTCGCGTAGGGCCCAGGCCTGATGGCCTATGCGTTCGCGTTCTTGGGCATGCGTTCGCGGAGCTTTAGCTCCTCAGGCCTTCACGTTCGTGGGGGATCCTGTGCGTTCGCATAGCACAAACGCAACCCCCTTCCCCCAGGTCCAGATACACTATGCTTTCGCATAGGGGGTGCGTTCGCATAGAACAAAAACGACTCCCCAGCAATTTACACTGTGTGTTCGCATGGAATGAGGTGCGAACGCAATGCACATAAGAGCTGTGCACCAGCAACAGCAAAGACAATAGAAAGTTCAAGTGTAAAATGATCCCGTGGCCTATCTGAAACTCACCCGAGTCCTCAGGGCTCTAAACAAAACATGCACACAAGTCTAAAAACATCATACGGACTTGCTCTAGAGATTAAATGATGAAAATAACATGCAAAACTATGAATTAAACCTCAAAACTCATCATTTCCCTCAAGAACACTTTAAGTTCATTATTTCTCAACCGGATGTCCGAATCACGTCAAATAAACTCTGTTTTTTACCAAATTTCACAGTTAACCTTTAAATACTATAATCAATCTGTACCGGGATCCGAAACCAAAATACGGCCCGATACCAATGGTTTCAAACAATAATTCCTTTCTTTATTTCATTAATATTTCCGCAAAATAATTTCTTTCAAAAATTAATTTCTAAGGCTTGGGACCTCGAAATTCATTTTCGGGCATATGCCTGGGTCCCATATTTTACTGCAGACCTCCCGGGATCATCGGAATACGGATCCGGGTATATTTACTCAAAATGTTGACCGAAGTCAACTATAATCAAATATTAACTTTAGAAACTACTATTTCTCATATTTTCAGATAAAAGCTTTCCGGTTTCACGTCCGCACTATGCACGCAAATCGAGGTATTTAAAATAATCTTTTTAGAGCTATTAAGCCTAGAACGAAGTCTAAAGTCATAAAAGGACCCCTTGGGTCATCACACGTACGAACACAAAAAACTTTAAATAAGTCTTTAGCGAGGGAAAATATAGCCATACTAAAGGTCATATCGACCCAACGTGTGAGAGCCTTGGAGCCAGCTTAAAAAGCCTCAGGGATAATTCTAAAAAACCTAAGGGTCGATGAGCTCGAACCGTAACCCGACTCGAGGACTGAGCTCGAAACGATTAACTATCATGCCCCAGGGCAAACACATCGGAGCCTACGGGCCAACATCAAATAGCCTCCGGGCCGAATTAAAGTCATATAGACCCCGTGCGTAAGAGCTTAAACGACGGCTTAACAGGCCTTAGGGCCAATCTGCAAGCCTAAGGGTTTTTCGACAGGTTCTTCGGATCAACTTTCGGCGATTAAACTTCAAGGCAAGGAGAAAACAGATGTAAGAAAGTTGAAAGAATCAGAAGACTTTTAATATATACATATGTTACAAATGTACATTCACAAATTCTCCCGGAGAGATCCTTGCACAAAATAGAAAAAACAAAAGCCTAGTCTACTTCCCCCGGGGACTGTGGCTCTATCAACCCCTTCTTCATTATCCTCGAAATCAGACACAAGGAATTTGGCGTCGTATTCATCCGCCCTAGCCTGCTATATCTCTTCCGAGAGATCGAAGCCCCTAACATGGATATTCTTGAGGGTTTCCCTTCGGGATCTACATCGGGCACGGTCTCTTCTCCTGCTTTCACGATCAGAATCCCCTCTTAGCTCAGCCCGAGCATCGGCAACATCCTATAAATAAACGACCACTTTCTTGTCGTCCTTTGCTCGAGCCTCTTGAGCTTCGACACGGGCATCAACAATTTCGACTTTCATTTGCAAAAGCTCGGCCTCGAGCCTTTCGATCTTGTTCGCCTGTACTGAGCTATCTTCACGAGCGCTCCAAAGGTGCACTTTGAGGGTAGAAACATTGGCTAAAGCGTTATTTCTGGCCGTGACCTGGGCGTCTATTTGAGGCCTTAGCCCATTGCACTCGTGCTCGACTTGGCCAACACTGCCCCAAAGGCATTCCAGGTCCTCTGTCTTTCTCTGCAGCTGCAATACAAAAATAGTAACCTCTGAGGACGAGGGTAGAAATATTCACGTCATTGAAACAAGAGTCACCTGTCCCTCAAGGCGACCTTCGCAGTCGTGACTTCGGCTCACCTCGAACCGAAGGTCTATCAATTCCTTCGCTCGTTTGTCACGGAGAAGCCTGAGGGATGTCTCCCCCTTCCAAGGCTTTCCACAGTTGGAAAATGAAAATACGAAGTTGGAAGATCGAAGAATCATCAAAACTCACCGCAGAACAAAACCGTTGAGCCTCCTCGAAGGCTGATCGAGCATTTCCTGGCCTGGCCTCTTCAGTCCCGGTTGAGCCGTCCCGAGAGGAGACACCATCATTAGGGAGTTCGCTCCCATCGTACGGCCCTTGGTCTCGTACGTCCCTCAAAGTGCCTTCGATAGGAGAATAAAGTGGCGGTGGAAAATCCTTCCCCCTCGAAGTACCTTTGACAGGGGAAAACGGTGGGAAGGGAAGAACCATTTCCCTAGTGCTAAATATTTCAGGCCTAAGAGGCCCAACTTCGTCGCCTTTATGCCTCTGGACGGACCTTGACTCGTTAAAAGTTTCCCCACACATCGAGGACTCTTTCCGTTTGTTCTCATTCTCCAGCTCCGAGGCCCGCGGCTCCTCCTTCTCCCCGAGGAGGCTCAGTCCCATCTTAAGGAAGTCTCCAATGCCTGCATTAAAGGAGTCAACAAAAGGGAAAGCTCTTCCTAACGAAGAAAAGAACTTCATAGCTCTTACCATTGTGTATGGCCTCCCATCCAACCATCAATAGGTATATCCACTTACTCTCATCGTAAGTTGAGCAGGTCGTCAATCTCCGAATCCAATCTTCCAGGTCGGGGATCTCGAATGGCATCCACGGAGTTGCTGCAGAAAGGAAGGGAAGACATTCTTATAAAGTCTGCCTCCGCTGTAAGCGCAATAATAAATACACGAGTGACCACTTACGTGTGAAATTCCATTTCTTAGGAAAGGGCATGAACACCACAGGGATAATATCAGTAGCCCGCATTCGGACAAATCGGTTCATCCACCCACAATCCTTCTCTTCTTCGTCACTAGCGACAAGGGGCAGGGAGGACTGATGCCGGAGAGTGATCAGACCTCGATAGTTTGAGGGCCGGTACAATCTAATGAGATGACTAAGGGTAAACACAGGCCCGACCTTCTCGGCAAAGAATCTCATCATCAGTATTATCCTCCATAAAGACGGATGAACATGTGCCAGGGTAACCCAATACCTCCTACAAAGGTCGAGTATAACTCTGTCGAGGGGGCCAAACGTAAAAGGGTACTTACATACGTTCAAAATCCCTCTACGTAGGTCGTGATACCCTCTTCCGAGGAAGGTACCTGCAATACCACCTCTTCTCCCCATGCGCAGTCTCTCCTCATAGCCTCGAGCTCCGAGGTTTGTTCGCTTGACACCGGCGGTGTACCACTGACCGGGAAAGAAGCAAAGGAGGAACTCTCCTCTCCCTAGAGAGCAAATTTGACATAGTGGCCATAAATACTCTGGCACAATAAGTGGGAAACAAGGTGAAAGATTTGAATTAAAATGAAGAAAGAACTAGTGAAGAGAACGAAGAACTCTGTAAAGGAGATGATTGCCCAAAGCAGCAAAGTATTTAAGCGAAGGAAGCGAACGTATTTATAGTGTGAGAGACGACTGCTCGCCTATTTTGAAGGTCAATTAATTCTGACCATGTCATTGCTACCTTTTGGAAAGCGAACTGGTGGGACCACCACGCTCACTCCATAGGCCATGTCACATGAACGATATTGCCCGAGGGCCCGAGGCCCCCATATCAACTTGACCCTGAGATGGTACCCTATCTCGAGGATCTCTACTGTTATAGCTATGAGCTCTCAGGAGCCATCAATATCAATTTAACCTCGAAATGGTACCCGATCTTGAGGATTCTCGTTACCTTACCGAGCTCTAAGGGGATGCCCATGCCAATCTGGCCATGAGATGGTACCTGATCTCTTAAATCTCTATTAATATGATTATGGGCTCTTTGGAGCCATCGTTATCAGTCTAGCCTCGAGATGGCCCCCGATCTCGAGAATCTTCACCACTTTTTATACGGCTTTCATGAGGAACTATTATCCAACCTCGATATAGTACCCAACCTCGAGGATCCCTTCCACTACAGATATAAGCTCTGAAGAAGAGCCATCGAAGAACCACAGATCGATTTCGCCCGAGATGGTACCCGATCTCGAGGACTTTATTATTCTATGAATGGGCCCTAAAAGGCCGACATTAAAATTCAAAAGATTATATGTGCACTGAAAAATAAAGGGCTTGAAACAAGAAAGTTCCTTGGAATTCCCAGAAATATATATATTTACAAGAGTGTCTTTACATAGCTCCCCCGGGAGCCCGTATGCAAAAAAGAGGAGAAGTGGAAAAAACTATGGGTAGATCTATTCCTCACCCTCACTGTCGTCTGAATCACTGTCGGAGTCGCTACCGGAGCTTTCCTCAGAAGAACAGATAAGTGTCGATCCCTCTTCCAAGGCCCTGGCCTTTTCGACCTCAGCAGAAAGGTCGTTATCCTTGGCGATCTCCTCCTCGAGTGCTTGCCTTCTTGCTTGAGAACGAGCGTGCGCGATTTCCCGAGTCTGCCTCAACTTGGCCTCTTCAGATATTTGCCTAGCCGATCATTGGTAGCAACTGCATCTCTTTTGTATGAGGCAACATGATCATCAGCCTCAGCTTTGGCCGCAGTTAGCATAACAACCTCCTCCTGGGCGCTCCGGAGAAGGTTTTGGGTCGAGGTCAATTCTCCCCGTAAAATGACCTTCTCCGAGGCCACGATTTTGTTCCCCCTTTTTAGATCGAGGATCTCCACATCTTTGTGTATTGGTAAAAAAGAGATCCACACGTGTAATATTTGTGATGACTCAACAATCTATGTGGAACAATGAAAACGTGACAACTGGACGAAACTTCATGAAGAGGTACGAGGCAAAGAGGTGCGGAATAGCATGCCAACGGGATAATCAAATACGGGAATCTTAACCTAATTGAGAAGATGAAGAGACACGGGCAAGATGAATCCAGGCAGAATAAAGGGCAGATTCAGAGATTTTCACTTAATGAGCCAAACTTTACATAACCTTCACACAACAGTTACGGTTAATCATTGTAACGTTACATTAATGCCATTATTAGTCATTAATGCTCAATCATTGAAAATGGTAGACGTTATATTAAGAAATTCCCTATATAAGGGAGTAAAATATAACTTGTAAACACATTCGAACTACTATTGCAATACACTTACTTTTTACGCATCTTACTGCTTTTCAATTACAAATTTACTTGCAATTATTAGCTTATTATTTGGTTATCAGAAACCCGTATTCTTCTTAAATTAGCTTTGGCAGAGAATCTAATTCGTTGGTTAAACACTTTGTCCACGACCTCTTCTTGAAGTTGCCCCATCAAGACATTCTTTTGCTCGATATGCAAAACAAATCGAGTCAGCAAAGAACCGACATACGGGAATAAGGAAATGAACTCATGTGTCATGTTACCTGCTCAGTGAAGCCAGTCCGCTCATGGTGCACCCCTTCCAAACTGGTCGGGAGCTCATTTCGCTCCTCATCCTTTCGAGAGGAGGAAACTTTAGATGCATTTAGCTCCAATCTAAGCTTCCCGAGCTCCTCCTCGCACCTAGTGAGCTCATCATGAAGCTTAGAAAAGGCATATCCGTACAACTTCTTGACCTGTAATATGAAGGGGAGGGGTCAGACAACGAAGGTAGAAAAATGAAGCAAATGAAGCATCGAAGGGGATTAACCTCTTTTGAAGTTTCTCTGCTTCCTCGAGGGCGTCAAGGGAAGTAAGATCGGTGTCTTCCTCAAGGCCAGAAAAATAATCTTTGAACAAGTCATCCTCTTAGTGAAAGACTCCCACGTCTGCGGCGCCTTTGTTCTACGCATCTCCTATCTCCCCTGGGGAAAACGAGGGTCCCATATCGAGGTCGTCGACAACATTGATCTCTGCACGAGCTTCTGCCTGGCCCCGAAGTACTTCGGATCCAAGTTCTCCGAACTTACCAGCTAAAGACTCGCCAACACAAACTGTACCATGTCCGATCTAAGGCTCCGGGCCTGCATCTTCCCCGGTGATTTCCTCTGTCCTAGGTGGGACCGACTCGGCCACCTCTGACTCAGAGGCCCACTGCCCAACAACTTTCGAAGTGCCATCACCCCACCTTACCCTTTGTGTCAAAGGGCGTTCATCATTATCATCGTCTTCGTCTGCAGAAAGTAGACTCGCCGCAATAGCCGAGGTTAATACCGTGGCATCGGCCCTAGGCTTGCAAACTTTAGTTTTTTTCAGTTTAGAAGACTCATCCGAAGTCTCCTTCTTCCTCTTCTTACCCTTTTCGGGTTTCGGTGTTTCTGCTTCGCCAGGCGGGGGCGGCCTCATTAAAACGCCATCACCAAGGCCTGCATAAATGGGACGTATTAAGATTACTGTCACAAAACCAGCCATGATCACATGAAGGGCTTACCATGATTCTTGTCCTGCCATTTTGTCTTGGCCAAATCCCGCCAAGAACGCTTACTATACGGAAAGACAAAATCCAAACACCTTATCCATCCTGAGAGCTCCGGGACCGCGTCAGGGAACCAGACTGAGGCTGCATCATCGAGAGAATATCAATTCACAAAAAAAGGGAAAACAAGGTATGTTTGAGGCAGTGATACTTACGACTCATGTTCCATTCCTCTGGGAATGGATCCAATCGGCTAGAATAACATCTGTAGTCCTCACTCTAACAGACCGACTCATCCATCCTCGGTCTTTGTCTTCATCAATTCTCGTAAAGAATGGCTTCGTGGACCGATGTTGTACCTTAATCAGGCCCCCTCGGAAGAGACAGTGGCTATACAACCGTATTAAATGTTCAAGGGTGAGGTCATTCCCTCGACCTGATTGGAATAGTATCTGAGCATATAGACGATCCTCCAAAAGGAAGGATATATTTGACCAAGCGTCACTCGGTATTGACGACTAAAAGGTTAGAAATTGTTTCGAAATTGGCCCGGTATGTTAGGAGCTCTATCGATGGTAAGGTCAGAAATTGTTTTAAAATCGCCAGGGATGCATTGTTCAATGCTCGGTGGCTTTTTTGCCTTACCCTTGGACGGACGTGCGGGGGAAGATGTGCCCTCTTTTTGAGGAACCGTCTTAGAAGTTCTGGCCGTAGTTATATCGAAGCTTCTGAGAAAAAAGATGAAGAAGTGAGCACAGAAGGAAGGTGAATGAAGAAGAAGTTTGAAGATAGCTGTGAGAACTTGAAGATGGTTATAAAAGTATGGATGGCGTGCAAGTGTGGTATTTATAGAGATCATGCGGGCAACGCCTGAGAAGCGGGAAAGTCGAACCGTTGGCGGGTCGTGGGTTTCTTGATGATCGTGCTGACAGCGACCCTTGCTCAGCTTCGGAAGAAGGCCATTTAATGCTCTAGAAAGCTGACATCATGGCGGAGATACCGAAGAAGTAAGCATTCGAGATCGTTTCTTATCATTCCACTCTAAGAAGGGGACTATCTATGCACGGCTAAACTCGGAAGGACTGATTTTACATTTATTATGTCATTTCATAGCTTACTCGCATAAGGTTGGAGATACAGCTCGAGGCTCGACCTCGAGTGTTCCCTATGTTCGACCTCGAGGCAATGCAGGTCCATGACTATCATGAGCGAGTGGCACGAGGCTAAGGCGACCAAGTCTGAAACAAAGTACAAGTCGGTACTATGACATTAAATAGTTGTACCAGTTGCATATCTTTGTAATAAATGTTTATGTATTATGTTGGAATTTCCCCTCCTATATAAAGGGGACCCTTATCGTTTTTTGCACACAGAATATTCAATACAAGGAACAAGAACATTCTCTGCTCTCTAACTCAAACATCCTCTATTGTCTCTTTACTGATTTATTACTTGCATTAATTGTATTTCATTGATTATATTTCATTTATTATCCATCATTGATCATAAATATCCCTCTCCGAGGCCCATAAAGTTGTTGTAGCTTCATCGATTGCGCATCACTAACCCCGAGTCTGGACCTCGAGGGCCTATCTCGGCTAGCTCGGAACCTCCAACTTTAGGCAGTCTGTTTTTCCTATCTTCGATTTTTTATCGTTCTTATCTCTTTTCTTTTACTCACACTTAGCTTCTCTTGCGTAACAACTAGCATTAAAATAAATCGTATATTTTTAGAACCACGTAATCAAATTTAATTGTAATTACCATTTTCAAGGTAAACAAATGTATTTCTCCATTTACAATTGCGCTGCTCAACTATATGTAGTTGTAATACTATTTCTTTAACTCTGTTGGTATATTCCCTACTCTTCATTTGAAATCTCCTAGAGTTCTTTTCAGCCCAGGAGATTTCAAATGAAAAGATACCTTTATTTTTCTTGTTAATTCCTCTTTTCCTAAATATTTAGTTTCATATCATATATTTTTATCAAGCGAAACCAATCAAACGCCTCAATCCCAAGTTAATAGAAGTTAACTAGATTTATAGCAAAGGTGATAAATGATGAAAAGTGCATACTTTTAGTATATTTGTATATTTATTCTTATGTGAGTCGCGCGAGATCACGTGGTTTTCGAAGAAAAATATTCTCATTATTTATTTCTTATGCGTAGGAACGAGTTTGGATGAAAATGATCAAAATATGACAATTTGAAAAAAAGGAAGATAAGGAAAGAATTGGGAGCTCGTCCAATCTCGTGTGTGTCACGAAAAGGGACTCGAAAAAGAGAAAACTGAAGGCACAAACAATGAAGTGAAGCGAAGGCACGAATCGCTTCACAAACTGGAAAACTACAAATGTTGAGTCCGCATCCATGGGCGCGCGAAGGCAGACGCGGATTCCAGCTCTCCTATCCTAGATTGTATTGTATTGGACGACCCTCCACCCTACCTAGGTCATATTAATATATGCTAAACATGTTTTTTACAAAACATTTATAACGACCTAATCGGTCGTTTTGAGATCTAGCACGTAATTTAGCAGTTCGAGGCCTTGAGTAGCTTCACATCAGGTTTTATGACTTGTACGTGAGGTCACAATTGAATTTCGGGAAGTTCGGAGTTGATTTTGAAAGAAATCTCTAATTTCAGAAGCTCCAAGTTGTAAGAATTAACTAGGATCTAACTTTTGAGTAAACGACCTCAAAATCGGGGTTTGAATGTTCAAATAGGTTCGTACGATGATTTCAGAGTTGGGCGTATGTCCGTATCGGTTTTTTGGTGAGCGAGGAGCATTTCGGTGCTTATTATGGATAGTTAGCATTTTGTAAGAATTTCATAAATTTGGGTTGAAGTGTATTTTGATGTTATCGATGTCAGTTTGGGATTCCGAGCCTGAGAATAGCTCTGTATGGAGATTCTGGTCTTAGGGACACGACCAAATGTGGATTTAGAGGTCTGTAGGTCATTTCAGGTTCATTTGGCAAAAGTTGAATATTTGAAGGTTTTTGGCAAATTTGACCGGGAGTGGACTTTTTGATATCGGGTTCGATTCCGATTCTGGAAGTTGGCGTAGGTCCATAATGTTAGATTTTGACTTGTGTGTAAACTTTGAGGTCAATCGGACGTGATTTGATAGGTTTCGACGTTAGGTGTGGAAGTTAAAAGTTCAAAAGTTCATTATGCTTGAATCAGTGCGCAATTTATAGTTTTAATGTTGTTTGATGTGGTTTGAGTATCGTATTTTGGGACGTGTTGGTACATTTGGTTTAGGTCTCGAGGGCCTCGGGTGGATTACAGATTGTAGACAGATTGAGTTTGGGCTTGGGGAAATGCTGAAGCAGCAATCATCTGGTGTAACCGCACCTGCGAGGCTTTGGTCACAGGTTCAGATTCGCAAAAACGGCCAAGAAGGTCGTAGAAGCGGTTCTGGCTGGGGAAGGCTGAGACCACAGATGCGGTCGGGTTTCGCATAAGCAGGACCGCATTTACGCACGTGGAGCCACAGAAGCGAAGGGGCAGAAGCGCGGCTAGGGTCCCAGATGCGGAGTTGAGGGGCCTGAGGAGGACTGTAGAAGAGGTATTTTGGCCCCACCTGCGGAACCACAGAAGTCGTCTAGTGGCCGCAGGTGCGAGAGGTCGCTAGCCAAGGTGTTCTTTTAAGAACGAGATTTGGCCCATTTTCTTTCATTCTCTCTTGGTATGGGCGATTGTTGGGCAGCTTCAAGTGAAGGTTTTCATCATCAATGGCAAGGTAATTATCCTTACCTATTGTTAGTTAAATACATGGATTCTATAAGGATTTAAACATGGAAATCTGTAGAAATTATAGGATTTTGAAGAAAAACCTAGAAATTAGTATTTCTAAAATTTGGCCACGAAATTGGGCATGTAGTTGGGAATAAATCATATATTTGAGTTTGTAGTGTTATAGGTAATGGTTATCTTCGAAAATGTTCGGAATCCGGACATGTGGGCTCGAGGGTGACTTTATCGAATTTTTGAGCGAGATGGAAATTGTTATAAATTTAATTATAATGAGTATATATTTATGGATTTACATATTGATTGACTAGTTTTGGAGTGACTGACATCGGTTTGAGTTGTTAGAGAGGCTTGAGGGTCGATAATGGAACTTCAGAGCGAGGTAAGTCTCTTGTCTAACCCTGTGAGGGGAAAACTACCTCCTAGGTGATATTAAGTGTTATATTCTACTAGTTTTGGGTGCTACGTACGCACGAGGCGGCGAGAGTCTGTACGTAGCTAAATCATGTTTATGTCCGGGTAGACATAGGATTTTATCATGCAATATTTGAATTACTTGAACTTATTCGGCTGACTTAATTAATTAGAAATGTGATTGTACTTGATTTAGAAATTTAATACGTCTTAGTCCCAGCCTTAGTTGATTGCAAACCCGATATCAAAAAGTCCTCTCCTGGTCAAACTTCTCAAAAACTTTTAAATTTCCAACTTTCAACCAAATGACCCTGAAATGACCTACAGACCTCCAAATCCACATCCGGTTTACATTCTTCGTGCTTTAATATCGGGTTTGCATAACCCTTCGTGTTTTACACTCTTCCTCACATGATAATGAATATAAACAATGGCACGACATCACCCTTCGTGCTTTACAATCTTCCTCACCAAGCATATGATATCAATAAAATAGCAAGGCAGGAAGTATAAATAACATTGAGGAGAGTGGTCAAACGAATATTCCAACATATTCTCAATCATGGAATTTCTAAGACAACAATGATTCAATAAGCCCTCAAGGGCCGTATAATTCAAGTACTTCCACAAATTTCACATTTTATCAATAACACAAGTATATAATCCAGCACCTCAAATATCAATTGTAGCAAGGTAGTAGCGATTACACATAGAGATGACCAAACTAGACACATCAATGTATCCTCAAAATTCTATCAAATTTGATCAAGTTATATTAGGATAAGTCTTGATTACTAACATTTCATACTACATTCTTAATATCAGTAAAACAAGTAAGGCATGAATCAAGGCAGTTACGAAATTCTACAAGATACAATTATAGCACAATCTACCCCCGAGCATGATTAACCTCGGCACATACATATACGTTTATCACCTCATATATGTATCACCCCCGCATGTAGCAAACAATGACAAATAGAAAGAAAAAGTCCTTCAACAAATCTAGGAAAAACACTTACCTCCATTCAGCTAACTCAACACTCAACTTAGCCTTTTCCTCTACAAAGTCGCCTCTGCTCGACTCAATCTAGCCAATGACGACTTGAATACATCACACAATGCAAGAGAAAACAATTTCAATTAATAAAGATGTGATTTTTATTTAATTTCTAAAAAGTCAACAAAACTCAACTCCCCGGGCCGGCACCTCGAAATCTCATAAAATTTACCAAAACCGAAAACCCACTCTGATACGAGTTTATAAATACCAAAATTATCAAATTCCGATACCAATTCGTCCTTCAAACCATGATTTTTACATTTTGAAAGGTTTCACAAATTTTTCCCAAATTCTCAACTTAATTGTTTAGAAGATGAAAATAGGAATGGATTCATGAAATATGATAAGATTCTGGTAGAGAACACTTTCCCCGATGATTTTCTTGAAAAACCCACGAACAATCTCCCAAAGCCGAGGTCTACAACTCCCAAAATGATAAAAATGGCTAACCCTTGATTTGGGATTATATTCTGCCTGCCCAGGGGTTTATGCATCGCGATCACGGAGATTGGGTCGCAATCGCGGAGAAGATAATTGAGGCTGCCAAGAAAGACCATTCACGATCGCGAGTGAAGGGACTCGAACGCGATGAACAATGGGCAGGAGCTTATGCGAAAGCGGGGCAATTGATGTGAACACGAATAGAAAATAGCCAACCGCCCCTAGCTCCTAATTTCTACTACGCGAACACGAGGGAACCGATGCGACCGCGAAGAAGAAGAAAGCATACCTTCGCGATCACGAGAGGTACTATGCTAAAGCGATGAAGGAAAATGGGGAAGATAAATATAACACTACGTGATCGCGACTGGAGCTACGAGATCACAAAAGAGAGCACTTGACACCAGAAACCAGCAATTCGAAACTAGAAGGGATTGGCCCGAGGCCCATCCGTAACACACCCGAGGCCCCCGGGACCCCGTCTAAACACACAGACAAGTTCTATAACCTAACATAGACTCGCTCAGTGTCTCACATCATCAAAATAACCTCTAAAACTACGAATCGGATGCCAAAACGCATGAAGATCAAACTTAAACTTCAAGAACTTCTAGAATCGAAACCGAGCGTCCGAACCATATCAAATAAACTTCGATTGGACCAAGATTTTACACACAAGTCACATTTTACTTTGCGGACCTATTCCAACTTCCGGAACTAGAATCCGACCTCGATATCAAAAAGTTCACTTCCGGTTAAACTTCTAAAAATCTAACTTTTGCCATTTCAAGATTACTTCAACTACGGACCTCCAAATTACAATCCAGACATGCTCCTAAGCCCAAAATTACCCAACGGAGCTAACGAATTTGAAGAAACTCCATTCTGAGGTCAAATGCTAAAAGGTCAAACTTGGTCAATTCTTCAAACTTAGAACTTAAACCTTGAAGTTCATTTTTCCAAATTGATTCTGAATAACTTGAAAACCAACACCGACGATTTACGCAAGTCATAATACACCATGCACAGATACTCGAGCCCTTAGAACACTGAGCGAAGTGCAACTACTCAAAACAACATGTCGGGTCGTCACACTACATCTCCAGGGTTAGGCTAGATACTTATTGGGTACACGTTGATTTACGTACTCATGTTGCACTTCTGCACTAAATGTACAGGATCTGATAGGTCATTTAGTGATTATCTTGGCGCATAGGCGCACTTGTTGAGGAGACTTCATGTGAGCTGCATTTCAGGTTACGCACCGTAGTCCACCGAGTCTCCCTTGTATTACTTATTTTATCCAATCTTATTACATTTGGGACAGAGGTTGTATTATATTTGTATTCCTTAGAAAAAATGCTCATGCACTTGTGACATCGGGGTTTGGGAGGTTTCTACTAAAGCTAGATAGTATTTCAAGTTGTAGCTTATTGACGCATTTGTGGCGTCATATGAACTCTTAGATAGTGTTTGTGGTGGCTTATTTTCGGAGTAGCTTGTATTGGGTGAGACGAGGTTATTGGACCTGTGATCAGTGCGATTGGATTTATAGAAGGCATGTCAAAGAGGTCGGAATTAAATTTCAGAATGAGGTAATGGTTCTTGTCAGGAGGAAAGACTCAATGATTTGTTGATTCGGCAGCTGGTTACGAATTTCTACACATCTCTTCCACCATGGAAGTATTGCAAGAGTTGGAACAAGACTTATATGCGTCATGAGGTGTGTTGTGGGCATCGAATTCTTGGAATCGTAGTTATTGTTGTTAGAGGATGTTATTCTGGTCATATGATTTATGCGGTACATGGAATGAATTAAACAAAGGTATACAATCATGTTTCGATACAGTGTATTGTGATCGATACGGTGTTCATATGTGAGAATCAGGTATTGTAGAGAAATTCAGAGATTGGAATTTGGTTCTAAGACTTATTGACTAAATAAAAAGAAAGAATCTTCAGTCAAGCTCAAGGTAATATACTCAACTGGGTTGGGGAGAACGGGTAGGTGCACGAGGTGTTAAACAATGATTTTGAACAACTCCGGAGCAATTCTTAGCACATTCGAGGACGTGCGTATGTTTAAGTGGGGTAGAATGTAACGACCCGACCAGTCATTTTGAGCTACAAAGCGTCATTCAGTGGTTCGAGGCCTTGAGTAGCTTCACTGCAGGTATTATGACTTGTACGTGAGGTCGGAATTAAATTTCAGGAAGTTCAGAGTTGATTTGGAAAGAAATCTATAATATCGGAAGCTCCAAGTTGGATGAATTTACTATGAACTGACTTTTGAGTAAACAACCTTGAAATCAGGATTTGAAAGTTCCAATAGGTTTGTACTATGATTTCAGACTTGGGCGTATGTCCGGATCGGGTTTTGGGTGACCTGGGAGTATTTCGGTGCTTATTATGGAAAGTTAGCATTTTGGAATAATTTCATAAATTTGGGTTGAAGTGTATTTTGATGTTATCGATGTCAATTTGAGATTTCAAGCCTAGGAATAGCTTCGTATGGTGATTCTGGTCTTAGGGGCGTGCCCAGATGTGGATTTGGAGGTTTGTAGGTCATTTCAGGGTAATTTGGCAAAAGTTGGAAATTAGAAAGTTTTTTGGGAAATTTCACCACGTCCGTAACGTAAAAGGACAAATATGTGTAAAATTTGAGGTCAATCAGACATGATTTGATAGGTTTCGATATCGGATGTCGAAGTTAGATGTTCAACAATTCATTATGCTTGAATCGATGCGCAATTTGTAGTTTTGATGTGGTTTAAGTCTTCGACTAAGTTAGTATCGTATTTTGGGACGTGTTGATACATTTGGTTAAGGTACCGAGGGACTCGGGTGGATTTTGGATGGTAAAAGAATCGAGTTTAGGCTTGGGGAAATGCTGAAGCAACTGTCATATGGTGTAACCGCATTTGCGAGGTTTTGGCAGCAGGTGTGGAGCCGCAAAAGCCACAAGAGGGTCGCAAAAGCAGTTTTGGCTGGGGAAGGCTGAGACCGCATATGCGGTCGAGCTTCGCATAAGCGGGACAACACCTGTGCACGTGGAGCCGCAGAAGCGAAGGCGCAGAAGTGCGGCTGGGGTCACAGATGCGGAGTTAAGGGGCCTGAAAGAGGACCGCAATAGCGGTATTTTGGCAGCACCTGCGGAACCGTAGAAGTGGTCTAGTGACTGCAGGTGCGAGAGGTCACTGGACAGTGTATTCTTTTAAGAACGATATTTGGCCCATTTTCTTTCATTCTCTCTTGGTATGGGAGATTCTTGGGGAGCTTCAAGTGAAGGTTTTCATCATCAATGGCAAGGTAAGTTATCCCCACCTATTGTTAGTTAAATACATGAATTCTATAAGGATTTAAACATGGAAATTTGTAGAAATTATAGGATTTTGAAGAAAAGCCTAGAAAGTAGATATTAGTATTTCTAAAATTTGACCACGAAATTGGGCATGTAGTTGGGAATAAATCATATATTTGAGTTCGTAGTGTTATAGGTGATGATTAGCTTCGAAAATATTCGGAATTCGGACACGTGGGCCCGAGGGTGACTTTATCGACTTTTTGAGCGGAGATGGAAATTGTTATAAATCTAATTATAATGAGTATATATTTATGGATTTACATATTGATTGACTAGTTTTGGAGCGACTGGCATCAGTTTGAGTTGTTACAGTCGCTTGGGGGCCGATAATGGAACTTCAGAGTGAGGTAAGTTTCCTGTCTAACCTTGTGAGGGGAGAACTACCCCCTAGGTTATATTAAGTTTTTTGTTCTCCTAGTTGTGGGTGCTACGTACGCACGAGGTGACGAGAGTCCGTACGTAGCTAAATTATGTTTATGTCTGGGTAGACCTAGGATTTTATCATGCAATTTTTGAATTACTTGAACTTATTCGGTTGACTTAATTAATTAGAAATATGATTGTACTTGATTTAGAAATTTAATATGTCTTAAGCCCATCCTTATCACTTGAGCTGGTTGTGAGAAAACTGAGAAATGACAAAGGTTATATTTACTTTGTGCTCATGTATTATATTGTAAACGCGCGTCTTGTTATTCGTTAACTTCCTTTCTTTCTTGTGGATTGGGTTGAACACCTCGACAGTATATAGATGCATATATGGTTCGTACCACTCGACCCTCGACAATGTACACATTATTCAGGATCGGGCCGAACGACCTCGGTAGAATCGTGTGTTATCTCTAGTAGATCAAATATTCACAAGGTAAACCTTCCACTGATGCCCATCATTTTATGGTATTTCTTACTTAATAAGTATTGACACTTGGAATTTTTCTGAGATACTAAGGTAAGATACATGATCGAGAAATTTATGTTTTAAAGGAATATTTGAAAGATTATGAAATTTACAGATTTTCCCCACTATTGTTGTGCACGTTATATCTGTTATGAATCATTATATTATTTTATTGGACCTCTAGTAAGTGTCGATATCGACCACTCGTTACTACTTCTCCGGGGTTAGGCTAGATAATTACTGTGTACGCATTAATTTACATACTCATGAATGTGTAGAATCTGGCAGGTCATTTGGTGATCATTTTCGCGCGTAGGCGCACCGGTTGAGGATACTTCATGTGAGCTGCATTTCAGGTTACGCACCGCAGTCCATCGAGTCTCCCTTGTATTACTTATTTTATCTTATCTTATTACATTCGAGACAAAGGTTGTATTATATTTGTATTCCTTAGAAAAAATTCATGTGCACCTGTGACACCGGGTTTTGGGGTTTTCTAGTAGGGGTTTAGCAAGATGGTTCATAGAATTTTTATTATTCGCCCTGTAAATTCTATTTGGTACTATTTAATTAATGGAAACTATGATTTCAAAGTAATAAATGAGTAATTAATCTGTTAACTCACTATTGACTTGCCTGACGACGACGTTAGGTGCCATCACAATCTATAGTGGATTTTGGATCGTGACAACTTTGGAGATAGAGAAGACTTTAGGGAGGCAGGAATACGCTATGAGCAAGAAGGAGAAGGATTCAACTTCACGTTTTTCCCTCTTTCTTCCTCTATTTCTATTATTGGTTTTGGATTCTAGTATTGTAGTTTTGCATACTATTATGATTAACTAATTTGTTGTCTAGAAATTTGATGGAACCTTTTGTAGGGTAAATTTCTTATTATTTTTTTATATAATTGAGTTGTTGGATTTCTCTACTTGTTCAATTACGTGTTTATTGTTGTTGATTGAATGACCATCAATTGGCTGTGCATATTTAATGTGTATTTCTTGGAAAAGGGTACACATTTTGGTAGTTGTTGAACAACATCACCCCTAACGTATGTGAAGGATCAATACGGAGGGTTTAAAGATGGGATTAGGAATAATGAAGCCTTGGAATGATCTTAGTGAGCGGTGCACTAGTGACAGCTAGTGTAATTCGAAAGAATACGTCTAGTAAATTGTGATAGTTGCTCGGAAGAGAATTGCGACACCTGAATGAGTGCTCTTTTAGTCCATGCAGGTAACATACGCTTTTTATGAGTAGCACCAGGTCCTCTTTCAGTAGTTACTGTTTCAGCAAAAACTTTGTTTTTCTGAAGAGACTGAACCTTGGCTTTGCAATTTTCTTTGAAATTCCCATTGTTACCCTAGTGGGTACACAACCAATTACAGGTACAATAACATACTTTCTATGAGGGTTATAAGGAGTTCTCTCCCATTTAAACCCTATTCCCTGCATGTTTCCACCATTGTTAACGTACATGGCAGTAATAACATCAGAGGACCAAGTTCACTAAATAGACTTTTCAAGATCACTTTTACTCTTTCTAATTCTGCTTGAAGCTGTCTATTTTTCTCAAGCTCAGCACGCAAAGTTTTTACTGCATTCAACTCATTTTCAAGCTTAATGTGTGCCTTACTAGCAACTTCTTTTCCTTTTTTATGAATTTCTAGGCCTACACTCAACTTTAAGTTCCTCTATTGTTTCTTTTAAGTCTATTATCACCACTAGGAGATCATCTATTTCTTTCTCAATAATAGCAACTTTCTCTACTAAGGCATCTTTTTCTTTACTGACATTCTCAATGGTTTCTTTATTAGATCATCTCTTTCGTGTTCTACACTAGTGATTTTCTCAGCTAGAATCTCCTTTTCATTTTTCAGATTATCTATTGTTTCCTTTAAATCAACAACACAAACTACCAAGTCATCTCTAGTTTGCTCAGCATCTCCTAACTCTATAGTTAAAGAATCCTTATCGTTTACAAGACTAAGGTAAGCATCAATTAACACATTAGCTAATGACATGAGTTTTTTAGGAGAGTAGGACTTCAGATTTCTCTGAACATCCCGAAAGTTTACTTCATCATTGTCATCATCTTCATCATCATCTGATTGAGCCATAAAAGCAAATATTGAGTCATACTCAGTTGCATCACTTTCAATTTCCATCATTGAAATGTCACCTGCATCATTTTCTTCTTCAGACTCACTATAGGAGTCTCCCCAAACTGCAAGAGCTTACTTCACAATATTGTCAGTGGCGTTCTTTCTTTTGAAGCAATTATCAGGATCCGGGTTCCTCTTGGCTTCTTTGTCAGAGTTGTGTTTGAAATGTTCTTGCTTCAGTAGAGGGAAATCCTTGATGAAATGTTCTGGCTTCCCACACTTATGACAGAGGTCATAATTCTTTGGCTTGCTAGAACTACCCCTCTTTGGGATACCTCCATTCCTGCGAACCATTTTCTAAAATCTTCTAGTCAAGTATGCCATATCACTATCCTCACCACTTGAGTCATTGCTTTCTGTTTTGAGTACCAGGTTCTTTTCTTTCTTTGCTTCTCTTCTCTCACTGTTTTTCTTCTTCTTCATTTCATAGTTTTTCATATTCCCAACCAGGTCATCTATAGTCAGCGCCTGCAAATCCTTTGCTTCAGTAATAACATTCACTTTACTCTCCCACGAGCTGGGCAACACACCGAGAATCTTCCTCACAAGCTTGTTCCTTGGAATAATTTCACCAAGAGAGTGTAGCTCATTTATGATGGAAGTGAATCGAGTGTGCATATCTTGAATGGATTCATCATCCTTCATTCTGAATAGCTCATACTCAGTGGTGAGCATGTCAATATTGGATTGCTTTACTTGAGTAGTTCCCTCGTGCGCATTTTCTAGAGCTTCTCATATTTCCTTTGCAGATTGACAAGCGGATATCTTGTTATATTCATCAGGACCTATTCCACAGACCAAAATTTTCTTACCACGAAAATATTTCTCAACAGCTTTTCTATCAGCATCGTTGAACTCATTCCTCGTCTTAGGAATTGTCACAGCTGGATCTCCGACCTTCTTTGTAGGGACAAAGGGACCATCACATATGACATCCTAGAGCTCGGAGTCTTCATCCATGATAAATTCATGCATCCTTGTCTTCCACCATCCATAATATTGGCCATTGAACCTAGGTGGTCTATAAGTGGACCGACCTTCTTCGAAGTTTGGTGGAGCAGCCATGAGGATCCTTTCTAGGTGTTAACCTGATAGAAAGAACCCGCTCTGATACCAATTGATAGAATATATGAGTCCACCAAACTATATAGAGACCAGGCCCTATATTAGTTTCCACAGATTATGCTCGCATAACAGTATGTAAATGGCACAGGGAACTTTTACGGGGAAAAATCTCTCCTCAATGGTATTAAAAAACTACGGCCTACACTGGTAGGATTTCAACTTCACTATGAGCAATCTTTTAGATTACAACCTATGCAACCTAGGAATTAAACTGTTAATCCCTCACTAACTTGTAATACACCTATTACAAGCCACTTTGCAATAAACCTATTACAAAGACTTCAACACATGACTAACTCTAGTCACGACACAAACACTAAAGTTTATAGTTTAAAGGTTTCCTAATTAATTCTTCTAGACAAGCGAAGTAGGAATTACAATGAAGAACAATTACAAAGTTACAACTCAACTAAGGACATACAAAGACTTGTTGTAGGAACTGGTTCGTAGCAGCGATGTACTTTGTTCTTGATGCACTTGAGAATTGAATGCTTGATTATCAGATGCTTGAAGTGCTTAAATTAATTCTTAAGTGTTCAAGTGATGTTTTTTTGTAAGGTTAATGTTAATACAACTTGGATGACATCACTTGAATGACGTAATCACTTAATTGGTACAAGGTCCTTCCGAATGGAAGTGACTGTTGCATTATGATGTACTGCTTGCGTGAACAGTGCAAAAAGTCACTTTCCAGCTCTG
The DNA here is from genome assembly GCA_005239495.1 of Nicotiana undulata. Classification (NCBI taxonomy): domain Eukaryota; kingdom Viridiplantae; phylum Streptophyta; class Magnoliopsida; order Solanales; family Solanaceae; genus Nicotiana; species Nicotiana undulata. The sequence goes on along the minus strand of ML251654.1, from coordinate 56,158 downwards.
GAGAGTTGACTTCGTACTGTTGCCAGGGGAACCCAAAGTAATTAGTTCCCTGTGTTGATTCTTTATCTTCTGAAGTCACAGGAACACACATTAGCTTGAGTGAGTTGTGTACGAAGTGTGTATCAGGTTCCTTATCTGGTTCTTGACAATAAGTTTGTTAGATCATCAAAACATAACATTAAGGTACTTGATACCCATCAACGTGTATCACTTATTTACCACCAATACACAAACCTTTTCATTTCCAAAACAATAGTTTGCTTAAGAAATGGTGGAATTTACTACTAATTAAACTCACAAATTGGTACTATATTATTCATTCTGTCAGGACCCCAAAATGCCCAGTCGTGATGGCGCCTGTCGTGGAATCAACAAGCCAATAATTTCATTGAAGCAAAGTTTGTTTTTCAGAAAATTTATAAATTCAAAAGCAAAAGTATCAATAATAATCCATTTGAAAGTCTAACATCACAAAAACACAATTTAAAATCCCATCACAGACCTAGTGTCACCAAGCCATGAGCTACTACAAATACAATGTCGAAATGTGAAGCTGACATAATAGTGTCTGGAGAAAACAAAATACAACAGGAAAATAAAGAAGGATAAATCGAGGTTGCGATCGCCCGCTACTACCTCAAACACTCCAGGGAACTCTGACAGCCAATCAACCACTGCTACCTGGACTCGATGAACCTGGATCTGCATACAAGGTGCAGGGGGTAATGTGAGTACACCAACTCAGAAGTAACAATCCCAAACTATGGGCTGAGAGGTAGTGACGGACTAAACCTCAACAATTACAATAAACAATGTAAAGAATTTAGACATGTTCACAGTTTATCAGAAAAATGAACAAAATATGCCAAGTAATACCAGTATACTCTACATTCCAATATGTATATATATGAAACCAGTGTGGAGATGCACGCAGTGCTCACAACCCTCGCTTAGAAGTCCACTCAGTACTGTATAAGGCTCTCAGGCCCAAGGAATGTCCATCACGGAAAGTACATGATCATCGGTGACTGTAGTCACTCAGTACTGAGGAAAAGGCCAATCTAGCCCCCACGGAGAAGATCCATCTCCGGAATACAACACTCGGACAAGATCCATGTCCAGGGGCGATCCATCCCTCACATATCATCAACTTCGGACAAGGTCCATGTTAAGGAAATATCCATCCCTCAATATCAATGCGCTCACTGGGGGTGTAAAGACTCCGGAGGGGCTCCTATAAGCCCAAGCGCTATATCAAGCCAACGAAGCCATGATCAGAGTATCGCTGCGGTGTGTAGTACGATCTCATAACTGTCTCAATAACGGGCTCTTGGCCTCACTCAGTCATTACTCTCCAGTCTCGCTCACATGACTCACAGATGCATGAATCAACCCGAAACAATGATAAATATGTATAAAATTAACAATTACCGAGATTGAGGCATGAAATGATATGCTATGATAGGACTGAGTATATGAAATTAAATAATCACATGATGAGACAGTAATATACGACCACTCGGTTCTCAGCATTTTCGGCGTGAAGCCTTAGCATTTGTACTTAACATGATTTCTAACATGTTCACATTTACCACATTAGTAGAAGTGTGAATGTCAATCCGTAATAGCTACTAGACGGTACAGGACACAAATCACATGGTGCATGACCGCACGCCCGTCACTTGGCATGTACGTCACCTTAATTATAGTCGTATATCATATAGTTCGGGGTTTCGAACTCTCAGAACCAAGTTTGGAAACGTTACTTACCTCTAAACCAGCAAAAATCCTATCCCTCAATGCCTTTGCATCTATACTCGGCCTCCGAGTGCTCCAAATCTATCAAAAATAAGATTTATACCATCAATATATGCTAAGAAACAAAACCCATTCGAAAATTATCAAAATTAACCCAAAATCCCGAAATTGGCCAAACCCGACTCCAAGGCCCACGTCTCGGAATTTGATAAAAATCACAAAACAAGAATCCTTATTCCCTCACGAGTCTGCCCATATCAAATTCATCAAAATCCGACCTCAATTTCCCATTCAAATCACCAAATGAAATTCTCAAACTTTCCTCCCATTTTCCCCAATTTCCACTCTAATTTCTCAAATTTAATGATGAAAATCAAGACTAAATCATGGAATTAACCCGAATGTGATTGAAGAATACTTAACCCGATTACTCCATTGAAAATCTCTTTAAATTCCACCTTCTCCCGAGCTCTCTAATGGTTTTTACGATTTTGGACTTAAACCCTCGATTTTGAATTTAAAGTTTCTGCCAAGGTACTTTACTCACTGCGATCGCGGAAATACCCACGCAATCGCGAATAACAAAAGTGACACTGCCCAAAACTTGCCCTACGTGATCGCAGACAGCAACACGCGACCATGATGCAGTGAGACTCAACCCCACGCATTCGCATACCTCTTCACGCGATCGTGAATCATAATCATCTCAGCATCACTCGCTCCTTTCCTTCTACGCGAACGCGAACCTGACCACGCGTTCGTGAAGCTCAAGGACCACCCTCTCACGCGATCACATCCTCCCTTCTGCGATCGCATTTCACAGCTCACACAGCCCCTTCGCTAACCCTACGTGATCGCAAGAATCCTTACGCGATCGCGTAGAAGAAAACCAGAACCTATACACCAGCAAAATCTGCCATCACCAAAGTCCAAACATTGATATGTTAACCACCCGAAACACACCCAAGGCCCTCGGGACCTCAACCAAATATGCCAACACATCCCATAACCTTATTTGAACTTAGTCGAGCCTTCGAAACACGCAAAACAATGCCAAAACACCAAATTCACCTAGGATTCAAGCCTAAGAACGTGGAAACTTCTAAATTTTGCCAAAGATGCTGAAACCATCCAAAACACGTCTGATTGACCTGAAAATTTGCACACATATCAAACATGATGCTATGAACCTGTTCCAACTTCCAAAAATCCATTTTGACTCCGATAGCTCATTTTCCACTGTCGACCGGAAATAGCCAAAAACTCAATTTCGCCAATTCAAGCCTAATTCTACTCCGGACCTCAAAATAACATTCCGAACACACTCCTAAATTCCAAATCACCTAACGAATCTATCTGAGCCATAAAATCCACATTCCAAAGTCGTTTACCTATAAGTCAACTCTCATTGACTTTTCCAACTATTAAGCCCATTTAAGAGACTAAGTGTCTCAATTCTCACCACGACCACTCCGAACCCGAACCAACCGACCCAACACATCATGAATAGGTTAAATAACATATGACAAAGTTGAAACAGGGGAAACATGGCTAATTTAACGGAACAACCGGATGGGTCGTTACATTCTCCCCCTTTTAAACAAATATTCGTCCTCGAACGGGTCTAGAAACATACTTGGAGTCTCAAATAGGTGAGGATATATGCTCCGCATCTCACGCTCGGTCTACCAGGTGGACTCCTCTACCGGCTGCCCTCTCCACTGCACTTTTACTGAAGCTATATTCTTAGACCTCAACGTTTTTTCCTGTCGACCCAAAATAGCCACTGGTTCTACCTCATATGACATATCACCCTCAAGTTGAACAGTGCTGAAGTCCAAAACATGAGACAGGTCACCAATATACATCCGAAGAATGGAAACATGGAATACCAGATGGACAATCGACAAGCTGGGAGGAAAAGCAAGTCTATAAGCCACCTCTCCAACCCTCTGAAGCACCTCAAAAGGCCCAATGAACAGGGAAATCAACTTTCCCCTCTTTCCAAACCGCATAACACACTTCATGGGTGACACCTTCAGCAGTACCTTCTCCCCAACCATGAAAGACACATCCCGGACCTTTCGGTCCGCATAGCTCTTCTGTCTAGACTACGCCGTACGAAGCCGCTCCTGAATCAACTTCACATTATCCAATGCATCCTGTACCAAATCTGTACCTAATAGCCTGGCCTCACCCGGGTCAAACCAACCAACCGGAGATCTACACCTCCCATATAAAGCCTCATATGGAGCCATCTGGATACTTGACTAATAACTATTATTATAATCAAACTCTGCAAGTGTCAGGAACTGATCCCATGAACCCCCAAAATCAATGACACAAGCACGCAACATGTCCTCCAGAATCTGAATACTGTGCTCTGACTGACCATCATTCTGAGGGTGAAATTTTGTGCTCAACTCGAACTGAGTACCCAAGTCTCTCTACACGACCCTCCAAAACTGAGATGTGAATTGAGTACCTCTGTCTGAAATGATAGAAACTAGAACACCATGAAACCGGACAATCTCTCTGATATAAATATCGGCTAACCGCTCCTAAGAATAAGTAGTAGCAACAGGAATGAAGTGCGCGGACTTGGTCAGTCGATCCACAATGACCCAAATGGCATCGAACTTCCTCGAAGTCCATGGTGATCCGCTCTCACTTCCACTCCGGAATATCCAATCTCTGGTGCAATTCACCTGGTCTCTGGTTCTCATACTTGACCTGCTGATAGTTGAGGCACCGAGCTACAAACTCAACAATATCCTTTTTTATTCGCCTCCACCAATAATGCTGTCTCAGATCCTGATACATCTTCGCGGTACCTAGATGGATGGAATACCTAAAGTTATGGGCATCTGCTAGAATCAACTCTCGAAGCCCATCTACATTATGCACACAAATCCGAACCTACATCCTCATAACCCCATCATCACCAATCACTACATCCCTGGCACCACCTCGCCGGACCCTATCCTGAAGAACGAGCAAGTGTGGGTCATCATAGTGGCACTCTCTGATCCAGTCATAAAGAGAAGACCTGGAGGCTACACAAGCGAATACTTGACGGGGCTCTGATAGATCCATATCATCAACTGGCCCGCTAAGGCCTGATCATCAAGTGCTAATGGTCTCTCTATTGTTTTGAGATATGCTAGACTCCCCAAACTCTTTGCTCGGCAACTCAAGGCATCGACCACTACATTGGCCTTCCCTGGATGCTATAGAATAGTGATGTCATAGTCCTTGCGAAGCTCCAACCATCTCCTCTGATGCAAATTCAAATGCTTCTTCTTAAACAGATGCTACAGACTACGGTGATACGTTACAATGCACACCGTACAAATAATGACACAAAATCTTCAAGGCGCGAACAGTGGCTGCTAGCTCGAGATCATGTACGGGATAATTCTTCTCATGAGTCTTCAACTGGCGTGAGGCATAGGCAATTACCCTACCCTTATGCATCAAAACACAACCAATGCCTATTCTCGAGGCATTACAATATACGGTATCAGAACCTAAAGCTGAGGTCAATGCATACTTGAGCTTCTGAAAGCTCTCCTCACACTCGTCCGACCACCTAAATGAAGCACCCTTCTGGGTCAATTTGCTCAAGGGCGAAGAAATAGAAGAAAACCCATCCACAAAGCGACGGTAATACCCCACCAAACCAAGGAAGCTCCTAAGCTCTGTAGCTGAGGACAGTCTGGGCCAACTCTGCACCGCCTCTATCTTCTTCGGATCAACCTGAATATCCTCACTGGACACCACGTGCCCCAAGAAAGCTATTGATCCAAGCCAAAACTCACATTGGGAGAACTTTTCATAAAGCTTCTCTTCCCTTAATCTCTGTAGAACAACTCTCAAATGTTGAGTGTGCTCCTCTTGGCTACGATAATATACCAGGAGGTCATCAATGAACACAATAACAAAGGAATCTAAATACGGCTGAAAAATGTTGTTCATCAAATGCATGAACGTTGTTGGGGCACTGGTCAACCCAAAATACATCACCATAAACTCATAATGGCCATAACGAGTCTTGAAAGCTGTCTTGGGAATATCTAAATCCCGAATCTTCAGCTGATGATACCTGGATCTCAAATCAATCTTAGATAACACCCTAGCTCCCTGAAGCTGGTCAAACAAATCATCAATACGAGGCAATGGATACTTTTCTTGACTGTAACATTGTTCAACTGCTTGTAGTCTATACACATTCTCATGGAACCATCCTTCTTCTTTACAAAAAACACTGGTGCACCCCAAGGTGACACACTAGGCCGAATGAACCCCTTATCTAGGAGTTCCTGAAACTGCTCTTTTAATTCCTTTAATATTGTCGGTGCCATACGATATGGTGGAATAGAGATAGGCTGAGTGCCCGGCACCAAATCAATACAAAAATCAATATCCCTGTCAGGTGGCATGCCTCGCAGGTCAGCAGGAAACACGTCTGGAAAATCAAGGACCACAGGAACATAATCAATAGTGTGAGTCTCAACACTGACATCCCTCACAAAAGCCAAATACGATAAACAACCCTTCTCTACCATACACTGAGCCTTCAGGTAAGAAATCACCCTACAAGGCACATACTCAACAGAACCTCTCCACTCGACCCTCAAAAATCCTGGCATCGCTAAGGTCACGGTCTTAACGTGACAATCAAGAAACACATGACACGGAGATAACCAGTACATGCCCAATATCACATCAAAGTCAACCATGCTAAGTAATAACAGATCCACTCGGGTCTCCAGACCCCCAATAGATATCACAAAATACCGGTACACCCGGTCCTCAATAATACTATCGCCCACCGGAGTCGGCACATGAACAAATGTAACTAAGGACTCACTGGGCATATCCAGCAATTGGGCAAAGTATGATGAAACATAAGAATACATGGAAACAATATCAAATAAGACTGAAGCATCTCAGTGACAGAATGAGACAATACCTGTAATCACTGCATCTGAGGCCATAGCATCTGGTCTGGCTGGGAGTGCATAAAAACGAGCCTGACCTCCACCTGATTGACCTCCCCCTCTAGGGAAGCCTCTAGCTGACTGACCCCTAGTCCTAACTTCCTGGACAGGCGGTGTAGTAACTGGTGCTGAAGCTGAAGGTTGGCTTCTCTACTAGAACGAACCACCCGAAAGAAGGGGACAAAATCTCTTTATATGACTCGGATCACCACACTCAAAGCAACCCCTCTCAGCAAATGGTGGTGGTGACTGAAGGGAACCCCTAGAACCAGAATGACCACTAGAAGAACCATGCGCCGAGGAACCCTGAACTGATGGCGCTCGAGGTGAACTCTGGGCTGGAAGAGCACTGAAAGATGGATACCCCTGATGAAAACTGTGAGGACCGCGACCCGCTGATCCAGCACGATAACCTGAGCGACCTGATTGAGCTTGTCTGAATGGACGGCCTCTGTCGTGCTGGGACTGCCCTCTTGAAGGAATACCACCAAAACTACCAGATCCTCGAGGCCTCTTGGCCTCCCTCTCGACTCGCTCCTGACGGCGAACTGACTCGATCTCTCTGGCAATGTCAATCACGTCTACAAAAGAAGCGCCAGATACCCGCTCCATGTTCAGAAAAATCTGAAGCTGATAAGTGAGGACATTAACAAACCTCTTGATCCTCTCCCTGTCCGTGGGAACTAGCCAAATAGCATGACGGGCCAACTCGGAGAACCTCATCTCATACTGCATCATGGTCATGTCCCCCTGACGCAACCGCTCGAACTCCCTGCGCAGCTCCTCCCTGCGGGACTGCGGTACATACTTCTCTAGGAATAGAATGGAGAACTGATGCCAGGTAAGGGGCGTTGCATCAACGGGCCTACGCCTCTCATAGGCCTCTCACCAAGAGAGCGCAACTCTTGAGAACTGTAAGATAGTAAATGGAACCCCACTAGCCTCAATAATCCCTGTTGTGCAAAGAATCCTCTGACACTTGTCTAAGAACCCCTGGGCATCCTCGCCCTCAGTACCACTTAAATTTAGAGGCTAAAGTCTACTAAATCTCTCTAACCTGCGATGCTCATCATCTGCCAAAGCTGGGACCACAAAATCCTGGGCTGGGGCAACCGGCTGGACTGGAGCTGACCCCGGTGTCTGAAGCCCCTGGGTAACTTGCTCAGGTGTCTGGGAAATTGGAGTATGAGTGCCTCCCCCCGCCTAAGAAGTAGCGGCAGTCGTATACATTGCGATTGCTTGTGCAAGACTGGTGCACACTGTAAAAATCTAAGCTAGGGTCTCTTGAAGACCCGGAATCACAATAGGCATTGCCGGTGCCTGAGCCGGTCCTACTGGAATATCAGCGGCAGGGACCTGATCCTAAACAATAGGAGGGTCCATAGGTACTGCCCCGGCTGCTGCGCTGGCGGCACCCCTTCCTCTTCCACGGCCTCGACCCCTCGCTGGTCCAGCTGGTGTCTGGTCACCCCGATCGGTAGCGCGAGTCCTCACCATCTGTGAGAGAATGAAAACAAAAGAAGTTTAGTTCCAAGAATCGACAGGTTCGCACGAAAGAATTCAAGAATGTGAGACTTTTACTAAGGGTTCTGTAGCCTCTCTAAGATAAATACAGACGTCTCCATATCGATCTGCAAGACACTACTAAACCTGCTCATGACTGGTGAGACCTATTTAACCTAGAGCTCTGATATCAACTTGTCACGACCCAAAATGCCCAGTCGTGATGGCGCATGTCGTGGAATCAGGAAAGCCACACATTTCATTGAAGCAAAGTTTGTTTTTCAGAAAATTTATAAATTCAAAAGCAAAAGTGTCGATAATAATGCATTTGAAAGTCTAACATCACAAAACACAATTTAAAATCCTATCCCAGACCTAGTGTCACCAAGGCACGAGCTACTATAAATACAATGTCGAAATGTGAAGCTGGCATAATAGTGTCTGGAGAAAACAAAATACAATAGAAAGATAAAGAAAGAGAAATCGAGGCTGCGATCTCCTGCTGCTACCTCGAAGACTCCAGGGAACTCTGACAGCCAATCAACCACTGCTACCGGGCCTCGATGAATCTGGATCTGCACACAAGGTGAAAGGAGTAACGTGAGTACACCAACTCAAAAGTAACGAACCCAAACTATGGGCTGAGAGGTAGTGACGGACTGAACCTCAGCAATTACAATAAATAGAGTACAGAATTTAGACATGCTCACAGTTTATCATAAAAATGAACAAAATATGCCAAGTATGACCAGTATACTCTACATGCCAATATGTATATATATGAAACTAGTGTGGAGATGCACGCAGTACTCACAACCCTCGCACAGCAGTCCACTCAGTAATGTATAAGGCTCTCAGGCCTAGGAAGGTCCATCTCGGAATGTACATGATCATTGGTGACCATAGTCACTCAGTACTGAGGAAAAGGCCAATCCAGCCCCCACGGAGAAGATCCATCTCTGGAATACAACACTCGGACAAGATCCATGTCCAGAAACGATCCATCCCTCACATATCATCAACTTCGGACAAGGTCCATGTCAAGGGAAGATCCATCCCTCAATATCAATTCGCTCACTGGGGGTGTAAAGACTTTGGAGGGGATCCTATAAGCCCAAGCGCTATATCAAGACAACGAAGGCATGATCAGAGTATCGCTGCAGTGTGTAGTCCGATCTGATAATTTTCTCAATAACAGGCACTCGGCCTCACTCAGTCATTACTCTCCAGTATCACTCACAGATGCATGAATCAACCCGAAACAATGATAAATATGTATAAAATTAACAATTATCGAGACTGAGGCATGAAATAATATGCTATGACAGGACTGAATATATGAAATCAAATAATCACATGATGAGATAGTAATATACGACCACTCGGGTCTCAGCATTTTCAGCGTGAAGCCTTAGCATTTGTACTTAACATGATTTCTAACATGTTCACATTTACCACATTAGTAGAAGTGCGGATGTCAATCCGTAATAGCTAATGGATGGTGCCATGGGATGAGCCAGGCCACAAAATCATACGGTGCACACCCGTTACTTGTCATGTACGTCACCTTAATTATAGTCATATATCATATAGCTCGGGGTTTGAACCAAGTTTGGAAAAATTACTTACCTCAAAACCGGCTAAAATCCTAGCCCTCAATGACTTTGCCTCTAGACTCGGCCTCCGAATGCTCCAAATCTACCAAAAATCACATTTATACCATCAATATATGCTAAGGAACAAAACCCAATTATCAAAATTAACCCAAAATCCCGAAATTGGCCTAACCGACCCCAGGGCCCACGTCTCGGAGTTCGATAAAAACTACAAAACTAGAATCCATATTCCCTCAAGAGTCTACCCATATCAAATTCATCAAAATCCGACCTCAATTGCCCATTCAAATTACCAAAAGAAATTCTCAAACTTTCCTCCCATTTTCCCTAATTTTCACTCTAATTTCTCAAATTAAATGATGAAAATCAAGACTAAATCATGGAATTAACCCAAATGTGATTGAAGAATACTTACCCCGATTACTCCATTGAAAATATCCTCAAATTCCACCTTCTCCCAAGCTCTCTAATGGTTTTTATGATTTTGGACTTAAACCCTCGATTTTGAATTTAAAGTTTCTGCCCAGGTGTTGATACCCAATTTTTCGTCAAATTATTTTCAAACTTGCATATAAGCTTTCAAAATTACACTTTGTAATAATGAGTATTTTTCCCTATTTTTTCCTTATTTTTATTAAATTATTTTCCTGTTTATTTAATATTTCATATTCAAATAATTATTCATAAATTATGTTATAAATAATTTCAAAATGTTTCCCCGCTCACTATGCTATTTTAAATCATTTTTTGTCCATTAAGGATTCCATTATTTCACAAATTAGCCAATTGGGTCTCATTTAATTTTAGTTACGGTAATTTTACAATTATAGCCCAATTGAACATTTTGTATTATTTTAATTCGAAACTTATGCATGTTTTTACATTTTTATATTATTTAATTACTGCAATTTCACCTCTTTAAACTTAATTTCATTTTTTATACAATTATTAGCTATTTTATTAATTCTTTATGGGTATTTAATATCTAGCCACATTTTATTTAATATCTAGCCACATTATACCCAACCCATCTGATCTTTAAACCCAATTAACCCAGACCCAAAACCAAAATTCCTACCCAGCCCAAACCAAGCCCAACCCCATACGTGATCTGAGCCGTTGATCACATAAGATCAACGGTCCAGATCCATATTTCCTTAATTAATTCCAACTACCCCCTCCCCGACCCCCTCATTTTCCAAAGCTCTCTCATCTCTCTATCTCCCATCTCTATCTCTCTCTAGTCTCTCTAGAGACTTCTGTCTCTTCGTCTCCGATGAAGCCCCTCCGCCTTCCTCCGGCCATCTCCGACCACCCTCCTTCCGACTACAAGCCTCCATGAGGTCTCCTCTATCTGGATCACTTCATCTCTGAAGCCCTCGAGGGTCTGGGCCATGCCAACTCGCACCTGGGCTCCTTCTTTGGGTTGTTCCCAGCCTCTCCGGTGGGGTTTTGGACACGGCCACGCCATATCCACCACGATCTTTGAGTTTCACGGCAGGTTCTCCGGTTATCTCTGGTTCTCTTATGAAACCCTAATTTCTGCCTAAACCTCTCAGATCTATGGTGTTTTTAAATGATTCAAGCATGTTTCTTTATGTTTTACACTGTTCTCAACTCAATCTTTAAGAATCTTCAACTTTTAAATGTTCTCACTTCCTTTTAAAAACTAGGGTTTCTCAGAACCCTTTCTATGCTTGTTTAAAGCTAAGTTTTTCTTTGTGTTTGAGTCGATTCTTTGCATATCATAACTGATTCTATGACTTTACTAGCTTTTATCTCATTTATGTTAAAAACCCTAATTCTCCTAGACTTCTATATGTGGTTATGTGTATCATCATGACTATTCGTCTCTCTTTGCTTGAGTTTCTGTGATTACCTTGCTTTGAATGTGTTCTACTGAGTTTTCTTAGCCTAACTTATGCTATCTCGATTGATCATACTTGCCTCTTTCTTCTAGCACTTGTTTAACCTGCCTGTTTACTATGCCTGAGCATTCCTGTCTATTTATATGATTGTGACTCTTGTTTGATTGATTGTGGATTCCATACTTACGGGGGTTTGATTGATAGACTTTCCTTTAAACCCTCAATTTTTATTCAAATTGATTGATTCGCCTGTGGTACTTTATTCTTATTGTCTATTTCCCTAATTAGAATACTTTTTTGAACCTAGCCTTAATTGTTTACCCTATTACTTAATGAACTATGATTCTTTCCTTAATTGGTCGTGTACTGATTTTACTTTACCTTATAAGTTATACATTTTACCGTTTGAGTTTTTGAAATCCCTTGACTTAAGGGAACCGTGTCTTAATCTCCACACTGATTGATTCCGTCTTCTTTTATTACCATGCTATTGTGATTCTTACCATATTTTGCTACTCGTTTTTCAACTATAAAAGTCCTAGCTTTTCACAAATACACAGAGACACACACATACTTGTGTTCTTCTCTCTTATCAGTACTACTCCAAGCTCTCTCTTGTGCTTTTCTCTCTTCTTTTCTTTACTCTACTACTGTTATTGGCCGGCTATAAGCCTAGGCCAATATTGTGCTCATATTGGCTCTTTCATTCGCTGCTCTCTCTTGTTACTGGTATGTCTTGATTAATTCCCAAGGTTACAAACCAATGTGGCTATTACTATTTCGGTATGGTGTATTCCTAGTTGTTTTCTACCTATGCTTCTACTGTTCTACATGCAATTGATGCCCTGGTTTGCCTGATAATACTTGCCATGCTCAACTCTTTACCTGTTTATGATTAAGCCAGTATTTGTTATGAGCTGTACCTATTCTTGTATAAATCTGTTAGGCTATTTCTATTCTTGTTCAGTATCATGTGTGAACCTTCCTATCCTGGTTCCCTGAACTTTTCATCTGTCAATACTTGACTTGCATGCTCATATGACTGTTGCTTGCTCTTAATTTCACCTATCACAACTGTCTTCTTTTACCAGTCTCTTGTTACTGTCTAAACTTGGCCATTTCTTGGTCCCCTGAATCTCTTTGATTCTGTGTATTCATGCTCAAGGATTTCTCATAAGTCTCTGTATCTCTTGGTGTTATTAGGTGATCTATTTTCCTTTTTGTCTCATTATCCTTGTGTGCAATCCTGTATTGTTGAATTGTTGATTAATGTTTCTGTCTATTTTAAGTTAATCTTTCAAAAACTAACTCTCCAATTTTGAAAACTCTTTTCTTAAACATTGAACTTTCCTCTCTTCCCTGCACATTACACTACTCCTAGAAAATTAGGCCCTACCCCCTTCGTGTGAGCATTGCCTTGAGTACCCCTGAGTACTCATGGAACTTTGACACACAAGGCTGGTAATTCCACTGCACTTTATTCAAACTTGCTTGGGTGCTGGTATTGGCCAGGGACCCAATGAGGGCCCTAAGGAGCTTTGCCGCACCCAGGCCATGAAGGTTGTGAGGCTAGAAAGGGGTGAGGCTGGAAGATTAGGCCTGATTGAAGGCTCCCTATAGAATAACTTCTTATTTTCCTTTTTCATTACTGTAATTCATTTATTATGGTCTGTAATAATTTGTAAACGAATGATTGGGGCTGGATAGTGAATATGGGGGTCATGCATGCCTAGCTTAGGTAAATGGGTAGAAAACATGCCTATAGGACTTTATTTGTGCATTAGATAACTTGTATAGGACACGCATTTCACATATTAGGAATCCTGTTTTAGGTCCTTTACTTTCAGCATGTTATCACATTCATCTCCTAATTATGATCAGTTAATAACAAGCAAAATTAACTGCATAAGGTCATCGCTGCATTTGCATCTTAGAAGCCATGTTTTAGGAATCTCTATGTGCATTAGATATCTTGTTGTTTAGGATCTTATATTTCTCTGAGTTGCAATCGTAAAAACGCCTAATTCACATGCTTAATTTAATAAAATATGGTTAAACTACCTGCAACATTTTGCCAACGTATATCCCTTAAAATCAGAGTTAACTATGCATGTTCACCTTCTTAAGTAGTCAATGTATACGACGCCTAGGCAAACCTTAGGCCTAATACGCACTAAAACCAAAATAAGTCGTTCAGCACTTGGCTGGTCTTAAGGCTAATTAGTCTCTTTTGAAATCCTTAAAACCTTGCTGCTTCCACTCTTGTTTTCTGAAGTTCATTCCATTTCTTTCTAAAAACTCCTGCTTTGTTCCTAATTACTGATTTTTGAAATTGTGCATTCACTCTTCTTTTTACTAAAACTCCTTTAAACTCTTGGTTCTTGTTCTATTTTGAATTATTGGGTTTTAAAGTAAGTCACGCCTGTTCAAAGTACTCTGTTTATTTAAGATCTTGCTTTGCTTCTGATTACTGATTCTCTAAAGCTAGTCATCTCTTTTATTGAAAGATTCTAAAATGTCGCACACTTTTCAACTCTTGATACTGTCATTAGACTACTTGATTTTTAATCAACCACTCTTCTCTAAACTGCTCTATTTTTAACTAAACTTCCGTTTTATTACTGAGTTTTCCAAAAAGAAAATCAAACGGTTGAAACCCCACTGCTTTCCAACTCAAACTCCTGTTTTAACTTTGAGACCTTAATTGTGTATGAGACGCGCTACCTACGTGTCTATTTGTGGAGGGATCTATGAGCCTATTTCTTTGCCTTTATATGTTCCCTCAGATGTGCAGTCCTACTTGTTTTTGTATGTCGCTTAGTATTTTGACCTTTAAACCTAAGGGTTCTGCCTAGTTCCTGCCTTGTAGGATTAGTAGTCCTAAACACCCTCCAGGACTTATAGGATGGGACGGGTAATGGCACGCAATAAGCTTTCGTGACCAACACATGCGCTTTAAATAACCTTACGGGGTGGGAAGGGTAGAATACGGATATGATGACCAGTGCACTAATACCACGTGTAGTCGCCTCCTCGAGGTGTGACGTATCGGGTATTGCATTGAAGTGATCCGTATTACTTTAAACCTAGGACAATTATTTTGTTTATGATATTCCAAAACCTTTAAAGATTTTCATATTTGTTTAAAATCCCCTCTTATGTGAACCTTATTTGTTACTTGCTCACCTTCCAAATTCATAAAACTTCTAGGCTGGGACCCACAATTGTGGATCTTGAAGGGTGCCTAACACCATCCCCTTGGGATAATTTCAAGCAACCCAATCTCTGGTAATGCAAACTAGTTCACGAGTTATCAACTCTAGGTGCCCTAACGCACCATTAAAATCGTTAGGTGGCGACTCTTCCTTAAATCCTTTCTTTTAAGGAATTGTCCAAAATGTCATAAACCCGATCTCTCCGTACCTAACCCATGCGATAGAAAAAAGGGGCGCGACACCAGGTATTTTACTCACTGTGATCGCGGAAATACCCACGTGATCGCGAAGAACAAAAGTGACACTGCCCAAAACATACCCTACGTGATCGCAGAAAGCAACACGCGATCGCGATGCAGTGAGACTCAACCCCACGCTTTCGCATACCTCGTCACGCGATCGAAGTGTAACCATCTCAGCCTCACTCGCTCCCTTCCTTCTACGCGAACATCACCTGACCACGCGTTCGCGAAGTTCAAGGACCACTCTCTCACGCGATCGCATCCTCTCTTCTGCGATCGCATAGCACAGCTCACACCGCCCCTCCGCTAATCCTACACGATTGCAAGCATCCTTACGCGATCGCGTAGAAGAAAACCAGAACCTATACACCAGCAAAATCTGCCATCACCAAAGTCCAAAAATTGATTCGTTAACCACCCGAAACACACTCGAGGCCCTCGGGACTACAACCAAACATTCCAACACATCCCATAACCTTATTCAAACTTAATCGAGCCTTTGAAACACCAAAAACAATGCCAAAACACCAAATTCACCTCGAATTCAAGCCTAAGAACTTGCAAACTTCTAAATTTCGCCAAAGATGTCGAAACCATCCAAAACACGTCCGATTGACCTAGGAATTTGCACACACATCCAAAATGACTCTATGAACCTGTTCCAACTTTCAGAATTCTATTCCGACCCCGATAGCTAATTTTTCACTGCCGACCGAAAATAGCCAAAAACTCAATTTTGCCAATTCAAGCCTTATTCTACTCCGGACCTCGAAATCACATTCCGAACACACTCCTAAGTTCCAAGTCACCTAAAGAAGCTATCTGAGCCACAAAATCCACATTCCGAGGTCGTTTACCTATAAGTCAACTCATGGTTGACTTTTCCAATTATTAAGCCCATTTAAGAGACTAAGTGTCTCAATTCTCACCACGACCACTCTGATCCGGAACCAACCGACCCAACACATCATGAATAGGTTAAATAACATATGAAAAAGCTGAAATAGGAGAAATATGGCTAATTTCAGGGAACAGCCTGTCGGGTCGTTACACATTCGATCGCCGTTTTTTTTTATTTAATTTGTTTTGTGGGAGGTTATAAATGTGGTCTTTGCCTCATGATAAGGGTTGTTTTAGAGAAAAGAATACGCTTGCCTGGAAAGTAGTACTAACAGGTAACACCTTAAAATTGGCAGAACAACATAAGAATGATGGAAAATGGACCAATGCCACTTGATTGTGAGACGCTTAAATTGCCAATTATAGTCATTCATTCACCAGCCCATTTTATTGATTTTATCATGTATGAATTATCTGAATATTGAGGTAAAAATTATTCATTACCATAAGCTAGGAAATATAATTATTTGTTGCTTGGCCAAATAGCGCAGGCAGCAGGGTGAGCAAAGAGAATGGAACATGTGGGTTCAGGATTCTAGTTATTTTAACTTACTGAGTTCTAACTTAATAATTTATGCATATTTAATAATTTTTTAAGACAATATAAGGTTTAGACCAAAGCTACTGGGTTCAGCCGAACCCATAACCGAAGGCCTGGCTTCGCCTCCG
Source organism: Nicotiana undulata (assembly GCA_005239495.1). Lineage (NCBI taxonomy): Eukaryota > Viridiplantae > Streptophyta > Magnoliopsida > Solanales > Solanaceae > Nicotiana > Nicotiana undulata. The sequence continues at coordinate 39,384 of ML251654.1, read as the reverse complement.
AAAATAACTACACTCCACTTTCAACTACGATGAACAAGATATGTTAAGAACAATATACACTCTTCCTTATCATCTTTATGGCCTTCAAACAAGAACTATCTTCCTTCTCACTAGAAAACTAGGTGAGAAATTTACCCTAGCCAATCAACAAACATGCAAACGAAGCAAGATCGACAAATGTCAGAAGAAGAAATCGACCAACTGACTCGAAGAAATCACAAACCAAAATCAGACAACTCAACCAATATGTCGGCTACATATGAAAAATGTAAGTTTTCGAGACAAACCTTTTCCCAAGCCTAGCACCATGTATATTGATTTTGAAGTTCATCTATTAAACAAACTAACCCTAGAGGATGAAACAGAAAATCTCACAAATCACCATCATTTCATTCCCATCATTAAAACTGATAAAACTAGGCTATAATGTCCCTGGAACCAAGCCCTTATTATCAAACTACTAGGAAAAAAATGGCATACCATGTCCTAAAAGTGAAACTAGAACAACTGTGGCAGTTATCGGAACCACTTACACTAATTGATTTTGGTTTTGAATAATACCTACTAAAAATCTCAAACTTAGATAACTACAACAAAATCTTGCACCAAGGACCATGGTTTATTGGATCCCAATACTTTATAATTAGACAATGGAAACCCAAATTCAACCCGGCCAATGCAAATATTAAACTATCCACCACTTGGATTCGCCTACAAGAGTTACCAACTGAGTATTATGACTTAAAAATACTCAAAAAATAGAAAATTACATAGGTTAGCTGCTAAAGATAGACACATGCACAGTCCAAACCACTAGAGGTCGTTATGCTCGTATTTGCATTCTAGCACCAATTGAGAAACCCCTACCAAAAATGTGCTTCTAGGAACACATTTACATCAAATTCATTATGACGACGCCACTTCAATATGTGTTAACTGTGGATTTCTAAGGCATACAAGTACAATCTGTCCAAATAGCAAACCTAATATACCTAAAACTATTACCAACACAACCATACAAAAAAGTACCTCAACTACTACACACTTAGATTCTCATGATCAATGGAAAACAGTGTCAATTCCAAATCAACTCGAAAAACTTCATCCCAAAACAACACTGACCCCTCCCCCCCCCCCCCCCCCCCATATAGCAATGATACCTACATGAAAAGATAAACCACCACCCTCAACACTACCAACCAATCATCTCCCCCTCATCACACAAATATACCAATATTCAATACTACTAAACTAACACACACGGATGAACCAACACACCCCCTAATTCGACGCCTAAAACAAAAAAACCAATCCCTTCAAAAATCCCATAATATAATTAAACAAACTACTCATCCTATCAAACTATTGCCTACTATACTATCCCTACCAAATGATAGCAGCACTTATAATTCCCATACTATCAAACACCCTATAGATAGTACAACAACAAACACAAACTTCAAACCATAAACTTTCAAAACAACTCCACCTTGCCTAGATGAAATAACATCACCACCGTCAGTTTCCATAAACCCCATTGATAACACTACCACTACTACTCAAACCATCATAAAACCTATAATATCTACACTACCACCAAATGATCCTCCCACCTTAAATGACAAAATACATGAGCATTCTCCCTCCAAGGTCTATCTCTACAAGACATACCTCATGATCACACTGCTACTACCCCTACTGCCGGAAGATTACCCAGAAAAATTCCTCCGGCCACTTCCATAATAATTCCACTGAAGCCGCCACAATTCCAACCAACAGAATTTAATTCCTTAACTAAACACTACATGCAAGCCTCAACCTCCTCCCCAAATGAAACCCCTTCAAATACCAATCCCACATATACTAACTCAAATACAAAAATCGATACACAAGAAGTACACTTCCACCTTCTATCCAGTGATAATGTATTTTCGACACATCAACAACAACGCCGCAACACCCACAGACCACAACGCCACTACTACAACAATATTCAAATCAATCACTATACCTTACCCTCCAATACTTCTACAACAAAATCATGCATCATCACCACCACCAACAACGATCCAACACCATCAAAACCTCATTCATGCACCACCCAGATTTCTTCAACCACCACGACCAACACCACCTCCCCCACTTCCAGACATCAACCCAATGCAACAAACATGGATTCTAATGGACAACATGCAAGCTCTCACCAATATCATCGAACAAGGTATTTACACGCACATGCAGCACGATCTTGCTATGCAAATTCAGCACCAACAAGAGATAACCACCTTGATACTTCAAACTCAACTACTCAATAGCCATCAATGAAACATGCATCTTCATCAGCACTACCAGATTTGGCATATACCCCCACCTCACAATAACTTGCCATGGTTTGTGCCTCATCAACAACCACTGGAGGAAATTACCCCATTACATCATCAAGCTCAAATGAGAATGTATCCACCCACAAAATCACTTTCACCACCAATGGAATAAAATCAACAACCATCAGGGGAAGAAGGAGAGACAGACACTCCGGAGACATTCATGGAGTCATTTACACTGAACAACTCTCTCACGATCTCCATGCAAGAAAATTTTGTATCTTCATCCCACCACGCTTGGAGAAACATCATTGAATGTGCGACTCAACCCTCGCTCATTAAAATAAAAATATGTTGTATTGATGATACCAACACTCAACGACAACATACTACCACAGGCTCTCTACCAGCCCCCACACCTGCTCATGAACCTGGAACTATCATTACCCCAGCGGGGTCTTTATCACAACGATCATCTTATGAAATAATGCTATGGAATTGTAGGGGAGCTAATGGACTTGAATTTTGTAGGAATCTACGCTTCCTACAAAGCTGGAATAATCCATCCATATTATGCCTCACTGAGACGAAAATGCAGGATCACATTGCTCTACTTCAAGAATTTGATTTCACTGATCCTATTCAAGTAGAGTCTCATAGTCATTCAGGAGGGTTAGTCCTTCTATGGCGTGCAAATGAGTTCACAGTAGATCCAGTGGCAATCACAAGCCAAAAAATTCATGCTTCAGTTCAAGTCGATTTTCAACGAACTCAAGGTGACCATGGTACACCATATATTCAGAGAGAGTAATGAAGTGGCAGATGCATTAGCCAAGTATAGGAAGGAAAAAATGGATCAACATTCAAATGATATTTTGTGTTTTGAAAATCCACCAACCTTTATCTTACCACATTTATATTTTGATGTAATTGGAACTGGGACATACCGTCCAGTTCAAACCTTTGTATCCTAATTATGTTTTTTTTTAAATCAAAGCCTTCTTAGGAAAAAAAAGAATAATATACACTGATGATGTGAAGAAGTTAACTACAACACTTATGTTTTATATAATATATTGCGCTAAGTTTTCATTTAAGAAGTTAAAATTAGTTCGAAAATACTAACAATGGCTATGGTCAAAAGGATTTCTATCTTATTCAAAAGATAAAGATGATATTATATTTCAAACCCCATATATATATATATATATATATATATACATAGGTTAAGAGCTTATTGTAATCTACTCTAAGATAAATTGCTTTAACAATGATCTAATTCTTGATCATGAAACCATAATATAGTTATGGATTATTGTGATGACCCAAAAGGTCATCCCGTATTTTTCTAGCTAATTATGTGTTCCGAGGTCATGAAAACCTCTTTCTATCTCACCTTAATTTGCGTGCGCAGCCCAGGCGCGTAGCCGAAAAGCCTTTATGTGAAAAACGGATAAAATGATAATTTTGTATTAGAAGTTTGAATAAAGCTGACTTCGGTCAACATTTTTGGTAAACGGACCCGGACCCGTGATTTGATGATCCCGAAGGGTCTGTAGGAAAATATGGGACTTGGGCGTATGCCCGGAATCGAATTCCGAGGTCCCAAGTCCGAGAAATGAATTTTAAAAGAAATTATTTTCTGAAAATAAAAGAGGTTTTTGAAAATGAAATTATATGTGAAACTTGTGGTCTTGGGCCCGTATTATAGTTCCGGAGCCCGGTACAGGTTTGATATAATATTTGTGCCATATCTGTGAAGATTGGTAAGAAACAGACTTCATTAGATGTGATTCGGACCGTAAATGCAAAATTTAATGTTTAAAAAAGTTTTGAGGAATTTAAATGATTTTTGGTTTAATTCATCGTTTTAGTGTTGTTTTATGTGGTTTGAACCACGATCGAGTCCGTGTTAGGTTATATGAAATGTGTGTGTGGTTGGACGGGGTCCTGGGGGCCTCGCGTGTGTTCCGGATAGGTTTCGGGTCAATTATTCTCCTATTTTCACTGCTGATGTATGTCAGTTATTTCCTCTTTCGCGTCCGCATTCGCCCCTCCGCGATTACAATAAGTAATTTTGGAGGGGGGGGGGGGGGGGGGGTGTTTTTTTTGGGTTTCGCGTTCCCCCTACCGGTGGGGGGTTTA